>CM021775.1:12499610-12548848 GCA_011076525.1 Nettapus auritus
CCTATCAAACCCCAAAACCACCAAAACCCCAAGCCCAACCACCAACCAGAAAACACCAAGCCCCAAAACACCAAACACCAAACCCCAAAACCACCAAACCCCAAACACCAACCCCAAAAACACCAAACCCCAAACACCAGCCCCAAACCACCAAGCCACCAAAATCTCAAACCCCAAAACCACCAAATCCCAAACCCCAACCCAACAAACCCCAACAACCAACCACAAAATACCAAACCACCAAACCCCAAAACCCCAACCACCAAACCCAAAACCCCAAAACCACCAAAACCCCAAACCTCCAAACCCCAACCCAACAAACCCCAACCACCACCCCAGCGCCACCACCGTGGCCTCCACCCCGGCCTCCTCCCCACATTGTCCCCACGGCGGCCTCACCAGGCGGGTGACGTTGGCCGGCCTCAGCACCTCCTCGTACTGCACCCGCAGCGTGTATCCCACGGGGAAGTAGTGCTTCTGCCGGGGGGGGGCGCAGGGAAAAGAGCACAAGGGGCTGACGGGGGAGGAGGCCCGGCCTCCGGGCCCCCCGAAATGGAGGCTGCCCCCCAGGGCGGGCGGGGAGGCCGGGAGGCCGGGTACCGTGTACTGCAGGCGCTTCTCGTAGCGCAGCTGGTCCTGCAGCAGCCGCGCCAGCTCGCACTCGCCCAGCGCGGCAGCCTCCAGCCTCAGCACGGCCAGGACACCTGCGGGGGGTACATCAGCCTCCACCCCGCATGGTGACACCCCACGGGGACACCCCACGGGGACACCCCACGGGGAGACCCCCTGACACCCGTACTCACACAGCACGGCCGCGTAGCCCTGGTGCATGGTGACGGCGGGGGCGGGCGGCGGCGCAGCCTGCATGGCCGGGGGATGGGGGACGGGGACAGGGGACAGTGGTGGCCCCCGATGGCTGCCACCTGCCAAGGGGGTGGTGGGGGTCAGGCCCCCGCTTGGCCTCGCTGTCGGCTGCAGGAGGCTGTGAGGCCTTGGGACATCGCACGGGGGGCAAGAGCGCCTGCCCCATGGGGGCCTTGCTGTGTCCCTGTGCAATGTCCCCTGCCGTGTCCCCACGCCGTGTCCCCACGCAGTGCCCCTGTGCCCACATGTCCCCATATGGAGACTGTGCCGTGTCCCCACTCAGTGTCTTGTGCCAGGTCTCCACGTGGAGACCAGGCCATGCCCCCACACAGTGTCCCCATGCCCTGTTCCCACGCCATGTCCTGACACAATGTCCCCATGCCTTGTCCCCGGAGTGTGTCCCCATGCCATCTCCCCACATGGTGTCCCCACACCCTGTCCCTGTGCCCTGTCCCTGTTCAGTGTCCCCACACCATGTCCCCATGCCATACTTCCACAATGTGTCCCCATGCCCTGACCCCATGCAGTACCCCCACACCATACCCCACATGATGTCCCCACACAGTGTCCCCATGCCCTGTCCCTGTGCCCTATCCCCACACGGTGTCCCCACACCCCATCCCCATGCCATACCCCCACAAACTGTCCCCATACCCTGTCCCCACACAGTGTCCCCATATCATATCCCGACACGGTGTCCCCAACCCCTATAACTGAGCTATGCCCCCACATGGTGTCCCCATGCCCTGTCCCCATGCAGCATCCCAATGCCCTGTCCCCCCTTGCCCTGTCCCTATGTGGTGTCCCCATACCAAATCCCCACATGCTGTCCCCACACATCCCCCTGCCCTGTCCCCACAAAGTGTCCCCCACACTGTCCCTCTGCCTTGTCCCCACACGATGACCCCATGCCCTGTTCCCACACCCTGTCCCCAAGCCATATCCCCACGCGGTGTCCCCGTGCCCTGATCCCACGCGGTGTCCCCACACATCCCCCTGCCCTGTCCCCACACCCCATCCCCACGCCCTGACCCGACTCAGTGACCCCCCACGTGCCCCCGCGGGGTCCCCCCCAGACCCCCCCGATCCCCCTCCCCCCCACACCCCAGCCAAAACCCCCCCTACCCCCTCCTACCCCCCTCCCGGAGCCCCCCGGTTCCCCCCCGCGCCCCCGTCCCCACCTGGCGCTGCGCGGTGCCGGTGCCGGTCCCTGTCCCTGTCCCGGTGCCGGTCCCGGTCCCCGTCCCGGTCCCTCCCGGTGGCGGCGGGGCCGTGCCGGGCTCCCCGGGAGGCGGTCGGGGGGCGGCGGCGGGGCCGGCAGCGGGCGGGGCCGGCACCGGGACCGGCACCGAGCACCGGGCACCGGGCGGGGGGCGCGCGGAGCCTCCCAACCCCGGCACCCCCCTGCCCGGCCCCCCGGAGCCTCCTCGGGGTGCCCAAAGCCGGGGAGGACCCGGACCGGACCCTTCCGGTCCCCCAAACCCGGTACCGGGAGGGGTCGGGGTGACGGGGAGGGGGGGACCCGGCACAGACCCCCCCGGTGCTCCCGGAGCCCCCCCGGCGGTGGGAGCGGGGCGGCGCTGCCGGAGCCGCCGGGATTCCCCTGGCACCGAGTCAGGGCGGCGGCGGCTGCCGGGAGCTGCCCCCCCCCCGGCCCGGCCCGGCCCCGCTCCCCCGAGCGACCTCGGGGGGGCCCCGGGCCCTTGGGACACCCCTGGGGGCACCCCGGGTCCGGTGCCACCCTCGGCACGGTGCTGGGGGACCCCTGGGGAAAGGGACCCCCGGGTGGGGGGGACACGAGGCCAGGCTCAGCCCGCAGCTCCCCGGGGTGAAGCACGGAGCCCTCCCGGCCCCAAAAGTGGGTGCCGGGCTGGGGGGGGCCCATGGGGTGCTGGAGCCCCAGGGTGCAGCCCCTGCCCCCCCACCCCCCAAGATGGAGGCACCGGGCGGAAGGCAGCGGAGGGTGCAAAGGGAAGGGTGCAAAGGGCAGGGTGACGAGGTGAGGAGGAGGCCGGTGCGGGAGGAAGGCCTGGAAGGAGCACCCCGGGGTGGGGAAGCCCCCACCAACCCCCTTGTCCCCCCACCCGGGGCACCCCTGGGTCTCCCAGAGCCCCCCCAGACCCCCAAGGAGAGGCGGCGGAGTCGGAGCGGTTAAAAACCAGGCTTTTATTGCGTCCTGCAGGGACACGGCGCGGAGCCGCGGCTCCTGCCAAGGGGGTTATGAAACACACGGAGTCCCGGAGCCGGGCCCTGCTCCTCCCCGCCCCCGAGAGCCGACATTGTACAAAACTCTATTTACAGAGAAAACAGGCAAAAACGGCGAGGCCAAAACCCCCTCGGCCCTGCGGGAGGGAGCAGAGCGGCCACGCAGACCGGGGCAGCCACCCACAGCCCCCAGGAGCCCTGAGCCACGCCGCAGCTGTTCCCTTTTCCAAAAATCAGGGAATTTGCACAAAAACCTCCCGTCCTACAAGGGTGCAGCTGGAGGGGCCGGGGCACGACCCCCTGAAGGGCAGCGCGTCCTCCCTGGGGTGCTTCCCCCGGGGGGATGGCGGGCAGCCAGGACACCGGGAGCCCTCGCAGGAGCAGCGCGGCATACGGGGAGAACTCATGGCTGATGCTCAGTGGGATCGCGTTACTTTGGAACATAAACGGAGGGGAACGAACCGATGTTTGAAAAGAAAACCAAAATGAAAACAGCCCCGCACAAGTTCCTCCCTCCGCGCGTGCTCGGGGGAGCGCCCCCGGAGCGCAGCGAGCGCTGCTCCCGCTCAGAAGGCGTAGCGGGTGCGGATGTCCTCCAGCTTCTTGGACACCTCGGGGGGCGTCCGGTCCAGCTCCTCGGCCACGTTCTTCTGCTTGTTGGGCTCCATCGAGTTGAACTGCTCACACAGGTCCCCGTCGATCACGTTCTGGGGGGGCAAGGGGGAGGGAAATGAAGCAACACGGGGTGAGGGCACCGAGCCCTGCCTGAGCGGGGAAACGGCAGCAAAGGGCTCGTTCCCAGAGCTCCCTGATCCCGGAGCTCCTCCAGCACCGGTTTTGGTCACCACCACGCTCACCCCTGGTTCACAAACCTCCACTGAGGAGAGGCCGGGACCTGCTGGCACGAGGTCCCCGAGCAGCCCCTGAAATATGGGAACCAGCCCTGCACCCAGACCCACCTTCACCGGGAAGTAGTAGGAGCGGAAACTGAGGTGGTCCCGCCCGCAGAGAGGGGGATGCTCCGACCTCAAGTGCATCTCCACGTGCTGGAAGAAGTCGTGGTCCTGAGGAGAGGGGAGAGAACGGTAAGAGCAGGGATCACCGCGTGCTTACAGCACCAGGCAGGCACCGCTGCCGCCACCAGGCTCGGCCAGGGCTGATGGTGGCCCAGCTCTGGCGGTGGGTGGCCCGGTTTTGGTGCTCGTCCCCCCCTCGCACTGCTCCAGGAGGCCCCAAAAAATGTCGCAGAGAAAGCTGCCTCCGGGACGTGACGCACCAGGGCTGGCAGGCCACCCAGACCCCCTCAGATACAGGAGGGATTGAGAGCAGCAGCGGGACAAGAAAAGCTTTGAACTCTCGATGAGCCCAGCGCAGCACGAGGGCTTAGCGAGCTCCTTCTCCTCCCCCTTGCATCCGAGCTGTCCTGCAGCCGCAGGCTCTCCTGCAGCCCCGCAGAGCCCTGGAGGTACCTCAGGGACGCAGCGCGCACAGAGAGGAGCGCACAGAAAGCAGCATGAGGACGGGGCTCGCTCACCTCGTGGGAAGTGAAGGGGACCAAGATCCCTATCCCCCCCGACAAGGTGGTGTAGACGAGAGATTCAGAGCCCCCGGGGATCAGCGTGGTCTTCTGCAGCGAGAGCACCGTCTCTCCCACGTGGTAGTTCATGATCACCTCGGCCTGGAAGTCGAGCACAGCAGAAGGCGCGTTCAGCTCGTACGAAAGCATCAAGGGGAGAGGAACACCCACAGACCCCACCACCCGCGGGCTCCAAGACCGCTCTCTGAGGGAACGTGCCCTGCGAGCAGATGGCACAGCTCAGCACGCCGCTCGGCTGCCCTCGAGCTGGGCAAAGGGACGTAACGAGGGCGAGGAGGAAAAGAAAACAAGTGTGCAGGCTGCACCCAGCACCACTCAGCGGGCACAGGCAGGATTTGGCTCCCAGCGACGCTGAAATCCCGCAGCACGGCGGGCGTGGAGGAGCAGGACTGGCTCCACAGCAATCGCACGTCCTCCTCCCACCCAGCCTCACCTTCTGCGACGCCCCGTTCAGGAGCCCCCGGTCCCAGAGAGCTTTGTTGCCTGTGGGGTCCTCGTCCACCTCGTCGTTGGTGTTGGGAGGCAGCCTCACCTGTGGCGTAACAGCAGGGAAGGGTCAACAAGGTGCAGGGAAGCGGCGCGCTCTGGGAAAGCCTTCGGGGCTCTCGGGTGGGCTCTACAAGAACGGCTTTATGCCTGTTACATCAGTTTGTCCCCTCCAGCAGGGGCTCCAGGGTTAAACGGCAACCGTGTTATTCAGACTGACGGCCCAAGAACGTGGGCAAGACCTCGAGCAGGCTCCGCCTGGCACGTGCAGACTGGGAGGCAGGGATGCTTCGAAGGCGGGTGCCCCCAACGAGCCCAGCTCGGGGCAGGGACATCAGGAGCACTGATTTGCGTGCGGTGGCCAAATCCTGCGGGGGTAACGTCCCACACTGCGCTGCCAAGCGCCCGAGCACGCTTCAGACAGAGATGAAAGCTCTGGCAGACACACCGCCTGCTCTCTCCTCCTCCCCGGCCGAAGGCCAGCCAGGCGGGGAAGTGTCGGCACTGACACCAGCTCTCGGAGGAAGTGACAGAGAAAGCGAGCGCTGGTGCCGAGGTCTGGGCAGGGAAAGTGAGAGCCATCTCCTGACACGAGTGGCTGTGAAAGCGCCCACGAGACCAGGCGTTGTTCCAAGGCTTACAGCAATCTCTGGGGCAGTTTTAAGGTAAAGTCACCGGATGCTTCAGAAACGCAGTGGGTTTTGACCCGACGATCCTTTAACTTGTTTGCTTTAGCTAAACTGATAAACTGCAGCCGGCCGCCGTGACGACAGCCAGCGCCCGACAAAAAACAAGGCAATGGCACAGGGCGTTGCCTCCAGCTGAGCACAGATTCTCATTCCTTTAAGACAAATCATGGGTGTTTTAAGGAAAAATACACCCGTGTTCAGAACGCCCCGGCCTCTCCGAGGCACACTCACCACGCAGATGTTGCCGAATTTGTCGGCTCCGGCCACGGTGTCGTAATCCAGGAGGGTGGCCGTGGTGACCCACCGCGGGTAGGTGTCGTCGGCGAAGATGATGAGCTGGTTCTCGTTCCGTTTGTAGCGCACCCAGATGAAGCTCTCCTGGACGTCCGACACGATCACTCGGTGCCCGATGGTCTGGATCCCGCAGATGTAGTTGGCGATGTGCTGCGGGGGGAGAAAGGACAGGGAATGATAACCCAGCCAGGTGCCACCAGCTCCACCTGAGGGTTTCCCTCCGTGAAGCAGGGCTGGCTGCCCGTTTCTCAGCGTCTCCTGCAAGGATTTGGGGTACGCTGCGGCCCCTTGCTGAACACGCAGCCAGTGCAGGGCCCCTGCAGGGCAGGTTTTTCACTTAGCGGGCTGTGAATGGATGCAAGGCCAGCGGCAGAGAAGCAGCGCCTTCAGCAAAGCAGACGTCAGCAGCAGGGCTTCCCCTCGCTGCTGCAGCCCTGAAGGACAGCTTCCATTTCCCATGCAAGTCATACTCAGCAAAGAAGAAAAAAAAACAACAAAGGAAGAACAAACACAACAAAAAGCCATTCCCCTACAAGTTCCCGGCTTGCTGCGCTCGGCTGTGCAGCAGCCAGCACCTGGCACGGGTTCTGCAACCAGCGTGAGAGGAGGAGGAGGAGGAGCAGGCAATTAACAGTGAGAAAACCACGCTCCGAAATTTTTCTTCAAGTCCCAGAGATGCGGAACAAGAAGGCCCCTTGATCCTGTGCCTTTAAAAGTCCAAGAAATCCTTTCAGAGAAAAATCCCCTTTTCGCTGCTCCAACCATCTGCAGGGGTGCTCGTATGCACCCAGCTTCTGTCCCTGGCCACTGCAGGAGCCGTTCCCAGCGGCAGTCGCGTTGCGTCTGGATGGGACCCCTCGCACCTGCAGCTCCGCACACAGCGGTGACAGCACCGAGCCGGCACGGGCAGAGCTGCAGCAGCAGCTCAAGCCTCGCTCTGCCTAAATGCAAGCAGCCGTGGTGAAGAAGGAGAGCCAGTACCTTGTTCTCACACTTCCGAAGCAGCTTCTTCTTGCCCAGGTCGTACACACGCAGCAGCTTCCCAACCCCGATCAGGACTCGTCCTTGGAAGGGGGCGATGGCTGCGGGAACCTCCTCCACGGGGGTCTGGAGAGGAAGAGGAAGGCCATGAGATCCCCACCGGCAGAGGTGAGCTTACGCCGAGCCTCAGGAGGGGCTCAGCTACGGCCTGGCTGAAGCTCGCCAGCCTGCACCAAGGCTTTCAAGAGCTGACCCCAATCCTTTTAAACAGGCAGGGGATGAGGGCCCCCTCCCAGCGCCAGCGCAGCCGCACGGGTGCCAACGCAGCTCTGGGCACCGACAGCGCCCTCCTGGCAGCGCCCAGCCAACAGGCGGCACCGAACGCAAAGGTCCTGCTGCCTCTGCTCCTCGTGCTGCTTTTATCCTCAACAGAAAATGGGATGCTTTGCCTCAAACCACCCAGAGGGAGCTTCCAGGTAGGGTTCCTAGCTCAGCTGCCTTGGCTGCGAGTTGTTTCACGCACCAGCTGCAAAGGGGGTGCTTGGTGGCACCAGCGGGCCGTGCTCCGGAACAGAACCACCCGCGGCACCACGACCGGAGACGTGAAGGAAGCCCCAGTTTGGCTTCCCACGTGCCCAAACCCTGACGGTGCTGGAAGCACGTGGAAGAACAATTTGGTTTAAGTACAGCCCTGCAGCAACCCCTGCTAAAGCCCCCGAGGCCTGCCAGCCGAGCTGTCCCCTGGGCAACCAGCGCTCCCTGCACGCAGCCAAGAAGCGCGGCGACAGCCTCGTGCGGCCAGCACCGGGCCGAGCGCCTCGGCGCCAGGGCTCAAGCGACCAAGTGTGAGATCATTTCGTAAACAAGCGCCAGGAGCAGCTCCCTGAGCTCGTGCTGAGGCACAAACAGAGCCGCTTCTCTCCCCTGCTCGGCGGGGGCAAGGAAAAAAACGCTCCTTTCCCGTCTGCCAACTAGGTAAGACAGCTAGGGGCAAAGGACCGGGACTCCCAGCAGGTCTGCGCTGTGTCCTCAGCTCTGCAGAAGGCGCCCCGTGTGATTGTGGGGGCAGGTGGCTTTATTTTTTAGAGGCTGTTTCCTTTGTGTAACGCCCTCATGGCAGTCTGAGGCAGCGCTCAGGGCACCCCGAGGCTGCTCTCCCCCCTCACCTTGTGCAGGAACTCCAGCTTCTCGCCGCTGTTCACCAGCTTGTAGGTGTAGACGAATCCCCCAGCAACCGAGCGCGGGTTCAGGATCAGGTCCTTGGCCACCCCCACCAGCACGTACCAGTCCTCGCCCGTGTTGGAGAAGCGGCACACGGCCACGCTGGGGGTGACGAGACACCGGGGGTGAGCGCCATCGCCGCACGAACCCACCCGCGGCACGGCTCGTGCCCGCCCCGGTCAGCCCAGCCCTCCCGCATCGCGGTTCCGCTCCCAGAGGTCAGTTTTCCTCCCTGCAGTCACGTTTGGAGCAGATTCCTTCGCTCCCCCGTACAAAGATGCGCCGCAGCTGTCCCACATGCCCGAAGCACGGCTTTCATGCTCTCGCAGCCTTTAGCCACGTGCAAAGCCCCACTCAAAGCTCTTTTCCAAAGACCGTGCCAATTTGGACGGCACGTGTAAGCTTCCTCCCCTTCCACTGTTATTTCCTGCTGGTGCCTCGCTCGGCCAGGCTGGGAATTCTGGACAAACAAACCAGAGCTTCTGGGCTAGCACGACCCAACCCCGCTCCACCTGCCGAGGCTCTGTGCTGCATCCCCGCATCCCTCGGACGCTTCCCTTCCCGTCTGCGCTCGTTTATCTGGACGAGAAGGGGAAGCGAGCGGGCGCAGCACATTCTCGTGTTCCCAGCTCTCTTATCTCTCGCTTCCATCCCCGTGTTGTTCTTTTAAGTGCTGGGGCCCAGCGAACGAATTTGGAGAGCTGCACCAGCTCCTGGGGTCGAGTGCGGACAGACCAGGGTGGGATGGGAAGGAAAGGCAAGACAAAAGCTGTGAGCACGTGGCAAGCCCTTCTGGGATTCCACCCGGCCTCCTGGAAACGTGCCACACCTGGACTTCAACTCGCAGTAGTAAGTTGAGGAAAATGATGAAAAAATAAAGGACCCACGTAAGACCCAGCAGCAGCAGGGATTTTTGCTGCGCCCGGCACTGCTTCTTACCTGAAGGCGGCTTCGTTCTGCTCGAGCTGGACCAGATCCAAGGTGTTTCCCTGGATGGGGTTCATCACCCTGATAACGGAGGCCCACTGCCCGTTGCCTGCCTTGGGAGCGCCGAAGATGGACTCCGGCAGGTTCTCGTTCAGGAAGGCTGCGGCCATCTCGGCGGCCAGCTCCCGCTCGTCTTCGCCCGCAGCCTCCACCATTTCCTAGGAAGGGGAAGAAACAGCTCAGAGCATTTCCTCACAGACCTGGGAAGACCTAACAGCCTTGGAGCTGTGAAGCTGCCCTCGGTCCTGAGCTCGTTCCCCCAGGTCTCGGAGCGCACCGTCAGCCCCTCCCGGCCCGAGGGGCAGCTGGCTGGGGAGCTGCTTCTCCAGAGCAACAGCTCTGGAAACAACATTGAGCAAACTGGAGATGAAAACCCACTGAAACCCAAACATCCTCGCAGAGAACCCAGGCAACGGCGTTACGCGAGCCGGACTGGCCTGAGAAAGGGTTTTTAGAGCTTGTCCTAACAACACGCAAGGAGAGGAGCGCTGGGGAGCACCGCATCCTGCTGACATTCCCATTTCGAGGTAGATTTCCGCTCCCTTCAGTGCCTGCGTCTGTTCAGAGCACAGAAAGGATCGCGCAGCAGCAGCTGAGAGAGGCGAGGGTTTCAGTGGTTGTCCCCAAGAAGGGACGTGCGTGCCACCGGTCCCCCACCCCGCCTACCTCGGCCATCTGCTGCTTCCTCTGCGCCTTGGTGGCCTCGGTGTACGCGTTGTGGTCCGTCTCGATGATGATCAGGTTGTTGCTCTCGGGGTGAATGACGAATTTGCGGGGAGTGTACTGCAAGGGGAAGGCGACCTGGTTGAACACTGCCCCCAGCTTCTCCAGCGCCAAAATCCTGGGGGACAAAGACGTGAGAGGCGGTCAACGCAGCCCGACAGCGGCTGTCCCGTGGGAGCAGGGTCATCCAACGCTCCTCGGAGACGCTCCAGTTACAGCTGGATGAAAAATGCCGAAGCCCGAGCAGCCGGCCTTTCTTCTGCCGCTCGCCAGCTGCAATGCCAGTTCTCGTGGCATTTCGTGCCTGCAAACCACAAGTCTCCCCAGAAAGAATGGCTCCTTTAAAAGCGGCGAATGCTGCAATATCTCAGCGAGGACAGATATGAAGGAAGCGCCTGTTCAAGTGCATGAGGCAGAGCTCCCGAATTTGCGCTCCCTTGTTTTTTCGTATCGATTTCATCCCTCATTTAAAAACACAACAACCCCAGGCCTGTCCTGCCTCCGTCTGCTCAGACGACGTGCCCCGATTTCGGCGAAGCAGCCAGTTCAGGTCACAAACCCGAGGGTCCTAACGCACAGCAGGCTCTGAGTTATCAACAACTGCCCCCGGAAAGGAGCGGCGAACTGAAGGATTACTTCAATCACATTTGTTATTTCAAAAAGCCACAGGACACCGACCGGAGAAGCGCACCGCGCCCTGCTTCTTTTTGACATAAGCACCCTTCTGTTTGCTTTCGGGAACCCAGACAAGTGTTTCTACCAAATCATGACCCATAATCAAGTAACCGCAAAAAAACCCTTGAAAATGAAGGTGAGTCACTTCACCCCTTTCCTCCTGAACGCCCTTCTGGCAGCCCCCCAGTTCCTACCTCAGCGTGTTTGTGGAGATGGCCACGATGCCCTCGGGGCACTGCTCAGAGGCAAAACCGGAGGCGAACTCCAGGGTCTCGTAGGACAGGGGAGTCAGGTGGAAACGCGACTGATAGGAGTAGCTGAGCCAGGAGCGGCTCGACATGGCCAGCACCTGCAGGAGACAGAAGGCAGCGAGTTGGGCACGGCCGGGGATGGAGCCGAGCTCCTCCTGTGCCACACGAGGGGCTGTAGGTGAACGAGCAGCGCGGCAACGGACCCTCACTGCTGGAAAAATGGGCCCAGCTCGGCCCAGCTCAGAGCACACCTTCAGAAACACCGCTTGCTTTCAAGAGACAGCTCAGTTTGGGAATAGAAGAGGAGCTGTCAAGACAACGGACGCTCAAACTGAGGCACAATAAACAAAATTTTATCTGTAAAATCCAAGATCAACTCGTATTTTCATATCTTAAAATAAAAAATGTTCTAATGGGCACAGGCCTTACAGAAGAACTCTTTACTGCTCCATCACCCTCCAAGTGCTGTGGCACTGCTTCAGCCTAAGTGAGTTACTTAAATAAATAAATAAATAAATAAATCAGTAGCCCATTTCCAATCAGTTAAGCTCATCTGGCTAACCCAGCACCAGCCCAACTTTCCTTTCTGCCTGACCAGCAAAGGCTGGAGCTGCCCTGAGGCCGTCCCCAAGCGTGGTTCTTCCTCCCCAGGCTGCCAGACGAGAAATCAAGACTGTGTCAATGCGGAAAGTGCTCGACACGCTCTCCGAGTTACAGCCGGGAGGCCGGCAGGAGCAAGTCGAACCCAGCCCGTGCGCCACAGCATGACAGCAGAGCTCGGATCCCCAGCCCCAGCCCCCTGCTGCATTTCTCAACCCTGAAGGTGTCATCCAAAGATGAGTCAGGCAGGGGGTGGCAGATCTCCCCAGCGTCACATCAGGAGGGCTAAAGCGGCACTGCTGATGAAACAAGTTCTTCCCTGCGAGCCAAACCCTACACGTATTTTCCTCGAGCCGTGCACGTTAACATCCCAGCCCCTGGCTGTGCCGCTCTCAACGGGTGCAGGAGATGAGCACGACCCGCATCGAGCGGCCCGGGAGCACCGGGCTCCCTCGGGCTGTCCACCGAGGTGGGCAGGACGAGCCGTTTGTGTCTCCGTGCCAAAAAATCTGTGCAGGCAAGCTGCAAACAGGGCCTGCGGGCTGGATGACTCCAGGCAAGGCAGGGCAGCATGATGTGGTAATTCCCAAGAAGCGTGGGGAGTAGCGACAGGAACAGGAGTGCTCGCGGAAGGAGCTGTGAGCCAGGCAGCTCCCTAACGAAGTCCTTCTGCTCCCGCCCTCACCCAGGGGGTCCCTGCCAGGCAGCCCCCGCCCTGCCCCCAGTAAGGACAACGGGGAAGCTGCACGAGGGACTGGGTCCGTCCCCCTCCGAGAGCTCGCCCCACTCACCGCCTCCTGGCCCTGCATCCGCACGCGGAACAGCTTCACAGGCCGCGAGCCCAGGTACCTGGTCCTGGTATCGGAGAGGTCGCCCGTCACGGGGTCCAGCACGGTTCGCAGCAGCACGCCGTTCTGGGCAGCAGGGAATCAGTCAGACCACGCTTACAGACACCGAGTAACCAGCCACAGCCTCGTATTACTCAAGACAGAATTTCTGAAGAACTCGGCTTTTGTTTTCCTAGCTTGTGACACAACCCCTCCTGTAACCACCCTCTACCTAAAGTGGCTCCTGGTATCACAAACCAGAGCTGCTGTACGCTCCCAAGAGGCAGAAAGGAATTGCTATTAAAAAAGAAAAAGCTAAAGCACTGGCTCAGTTTCCTAATCCCCCTCAGTACAAAGCATTCGCCCCCCAAAACCCAGGCTGCTGAAGTTTGCCTTCTGACATCGCTTGAGACTGCTCTGGTTGTTTTTACCCCATGCTGAATTGCCAAAACAACATTTTTTTGGGCAAGGATCAGAGAGTCAGAACTGGATGCGACAAAAACTGTGCAGCAGCAGGGTTATTAGAGCAGAGCCTGCGGTCGTGGGCGGTGGCTTCCTTTGATATCCTCCCCTACAGGCAGCTTCTGGAGAAGTGACCAACATTTCACCCAGAAATTTGCAGAGCTTGCCCTCCTTCTGGAAGGGGAGGAGTACAGCTCGTCCCACGCCAAGTCTGGGGGACGTCTCCTGCCTAGGCTCGGGTCTGGGAACGCAGGGGGAAACTCTGCCCTCGTGCCCCGCCACACGGCGAGCTCCCCGCTCACCTGCAGGCCGATGTTGAGGTAGAGGAAGCCGATGGAGCCCCGCTCGCCCAGCTCGTCCTGCTTCTCCGTGCCGCCCATCTCCACGATGCACAGCGACTCGGGCTGCGCGGGGAGGGCCTGCATGCTCAGCGGCTGCAAGCAGTCCTGGGGGAGGCAGAGGGGGGAAAAAGGAGAAAACAAGTCACGACAGAGACGGGCACGACGGATCGCGGCAAGCAGGGAGCGGTGACAACCCTGCGGGCTGTGGAAGGCGAGCTCTGAACGCCCTGTCACAGGCAGAAGAACGATGATGCTGGTTTGCTGCTAACCCACTTGCGGAACGGGTTTACTTTTACCCCAGATACAAGCAGTGAGAAGAGAGGAGGGAAAAAAAAGCTCTTATCTTATCTAGTAAATGGCCAGGCATGAGCAAGACCAGATAAAAGAAGGAAATCTTTCGGGCTGGGATCGAGGGCCACGCTTCCTCTCGGCTTGGCAGGGAAGCCGCACCAGCTAAAGCTGTTCCTTCCTGACCTCCCCGGGACACGGCTCCTGAGCTCCAAGCCAACGAGAGGCAAAGCCAGAGCTGCTGCTCACCGAAGGGTCGAGGGAAATGATCCTGACGGTGTTGTCCACCAGCCCGACGGCGAGGAAGCGGGAGCGCTGCTCGCCGGGCGGAACGTTGGCCAGGCTCATGCACACCACATCGGCCGACATCTCCTTCCGCTCCGTGTACTCGTTCAGCTGTCCTGACTGAGACAGAGAAGCACAAGAGGCACAAGGCTTATTTATTAAACTGGGCAACGGGGCGGACCAGCACCAAAACACCCCTCCAAACCCTTCTCCCAACTGGTTTTAAGTTTATTTTGAAGAGAATGCTTTGAATTATTATTTTTAAGCCTTTTCTGTACAGCCCTGTTTCACTGACAGCTCAAAGGGCCACAACAGCAGACGCCCCACACCCTGCCGTGCCCTTCCCGCCTCCCCAGCAGGTGAAGGCCACACGCACCGGGTCCATCTCGAAGTAAACCAGCTCTCCCCCGGTCAGCGCTATCACCACCTGCCTCTGGTTCACAGCGCACTTGACGATGGTTTTCTTGCCGGGCGTCTTCCATTCGTTCACCCTTTTATCGGCTCGGATGTGCCGGATGCCATCCGGGTACACCTGAAGGACAGAAGCTGACGTTGCTCCTTTATTCACCACCCTTCCCAGCTCCCACCTCCGATTCCGACACAAGCTGGAAGCATTTTCTCGCTGAACTACAGCAAGAAACCACTGCGCGTGCGCTGAGGGAGCTGAGGAGCATTTTCAGCTTGCCCAGTTTAATGAGCAGGATAAGAGAGAGAAGAAGAAGTCGAAGAGGTGCCAGGAGCTGTCCTTTACCTGCACCAAAGCATCGTCCCCCAGCAGGGAGCAGGACAAGGTGGGCGTCGTGCCCAGGAACCCCGAGTCAGTCACTTCTTCTACGGTCTCTCCGATGGACAGCACCAGCGTGGCGTTTACGAAGGACACGATGATATAGGCGTCAAATTCATCTGAGCAAGGGAGACGGGGGAAAAAAAGACTTGATTAAATCAACGCGAGGCTTCCCATCCAAACTCACAGCCTGACGGACGCCTAGCAGTTACTCTTAGCAGAACTGCAGTGATAATTACATCTGCTGGCAGTGCTGTGAGTTCAGCCCAGGGCACGCAGCGCAAAAGCCGTCCGCTGGGCTCTGAGGAACACGCGAGCGAGCCGGGACGGAGCGATGATCTCTACACAGAGTCAGTTCGTGATGAGCTGACATCTTTGCTTGCATTCTGGCAAACAACCCTCCTGCTTTCCGAGGCCGGCGCAGGGCCTGCAGTTTTGAAGACCCCACTTCATACGAGGAGCTGAGCCCAGCGAAGCCCAACTCCAACAGGCTGAACCACGGGACCTGTCTGCAGAAACCGCACCGCGGATGCTGCGAACAGGAGTTTGCAAACCCCACCTCCACCCATCTGTCCCCCCGTAACAGGCTGCAAACATTTAGGGTACAGGGCAGCAGGTGAGCTCGGGGCTGGCCTGCTCCTCCCGCAGCTCAGCTGCCTCACGCTGCCACCCACAGGGGCTCCCGGGATGAGAAAATTCCATCTTTAAGACAGAGCAAGAGTTGACCTTTACTTCTGGTGCTGGGGACAGCTCTGCAGCCATCATCTCCAGCGCTGGCTTCTCCCCGAGGGACCAGCTTGGGAGAGTCCGGTAGCTTGGGCAGGGAGAAGCCGTGCTAACAAGAAGTCTGAGCAGCTCACACGGAAACTTCGTGGGCAACTGGGCGGCGTGCAGATGGAAAGCCCCGGCCTGCTGCTGCGTGTCCGTGTTCTGCAGCGAGAGGCACTGAAGAGGGGAGGGGAGAGCCTCGTTAAAACGCAGTAACGAACTAACAGCAGCAATGGGGCCGGCTGGGAAGCGGAGCCAGGAGCCTCAGCGGAGGATTGCCTCAGAGGAGCTTCTGGTGCTGCGGTCACGCACGCGCCGTTTCTTCAAGAGGAGAAATCCGTTTAACCCACTGCGCCCGACTGCAGCCCAAGCTCGGGCACCGCAGCGCACAAATTAGCAGGTGGGGGTACGAGAGCTGTCCCAGCTGTGCCCCCGAGCAGTTTCACCAGGGTTTGACCCATGGGAGACACAGAGAAGCGACCAATGTGTCTCGAGGCATGGAAAGAGAACAGAGAGCTCCCACCGGGGCGAGCACGGGACGCCAGCAGGCAACACGCAGCCTAATTGGTTGCCTTGAAGCTGGTAACCGAACCGAACGCTGCAGGAAGACATCCTTCTCCTACCCACCCTGCTCAGAGGAAGGTGTTGCCAAATCTGCTGTGTCACTTCTACAGCCCAGCTCTGACACGCAGCTGAAAATATGCAAGTGAAGAAAACATCCTTCTGCTCCCAACATCTGGCGCGCAGGCTCCGACGGGGAGCGAGGAGCTTGGTGCAGCTGAAGCAGCCCCAGCACTGCTCCGCGGCACGGCTCCCTCCGCGGCCAGGACCTGCAGCGCGCCCCCAGGGGAGCAGATCCACAAGGGACAGTCAGGAAACGAGAAGGGAGCCCGAGAAGGGGGCCCGCACGCAGAAACGGAGCCTAACAGGATTCCTCTGCCGCCGCCAGCGGACGGTAGAGGTCCAGCGAGATGTGCGCTGCCACGCACCGTTTGCCTTCCGCTCTAAAACGCCGCTTCTCCTAAAACTCGCACGCGCTGCCGGAACACCAGAAGCCTGCAAGAATTCCTCGACTGCTTTAACGAGTGATCCTAGCGGTTCGCTGCCCTTTAATTCATAAATATCCTGCAGACAGGATGTTCTAAAAATTCCATCGCAAAGACCGCCGCTGCTTTCCAAACTTCTGGAGAGCTGCTCCTTCCCCCGGGGCCGTCGTTCTCATGACAAACCTCCGTTCCAGCTGGCGGCTCACCCACGTGGGCTGCAGCAGGACGACGAAAGCCAAACAGATTCCCTTAGTCCTACTGCAAAGGAAACTCATCGCTGCCTCTCGAGGCTTCTAGCTCTTTCTTTCCGTTATTCCCGCGGCGGTCACGGCGACAAGTGCGCTTCTGCTCCGAGTCCAGCAGCGTCGCTCCGTGCCCCTCTGCCGGGGCTTCGATTTCCCAGAGCGAAGGCAGCGAGTCGCACGCATTCACCCAGCCCCCAACAGCAGCGCCGTGCTTCGGAGAACTGCCTCGCTGAAATGAAGGCGGCTAAATCCCCGGGCTCACTGAGAAGTACTCTCAGCTGAACAGCTTTCCCGCCCCGCGGCGTTTGGGTTTGCACAAACACACGCAGCGGTGAGGAGGCTCAGGGCTACTCGCACTGGGAAGACCCGGGGGGATGCCGACATCTCCCTGGGCTCCTGTTTGCTCCTGCAGCGCTGAGTCGCGGCGCAGCGTCGTGCGTGCAGGACCTGGCAGCCGCCTCCACGGCCCAGAGCACGGCCTCGAGCTCCCAGCCCTCGATACCAGGCTGTAAATAACCCAGGGTTTGGTGCAAAGCCCCCTGCTCCCGTCTGATGGCGGGCACGTGCCAGGACCGCAGGGCAATCCCCTGCCAGCAACACCGACGGGTGCCTCAGGAATTACTGTTTTCTCTGAGGGGGAAACAACAAAGCAGCTCGGGAGCTGAGAACACCTCTCCAATGCACACCTGACTTTAGGCAGAACTGCAGACACAATTATGCTGTCCCCCAACGACCCCGAGAAGGAAAAGGAGATGCCTTCTACTCCTCAGCTACTGAAGCCCAAAGGCTCCCAGCTCCAGCTACGCGACAGCTTCCAGAACTCATGCACTGAAAAGCTCAGCGGAAAGGGAGCCCCGTGGCTCTGGGACTGCGTGCGGGTGACCTGCGGGGCTGCCCGGGAGCCCCGAGCAGTAGGTACACACCTGTGGTGATCAGCACCTCCACCACCAGCCACCTGCAGAAGAAAAAAAGAGGCTTGGTATTGGGAGCGTGCATCACCACGTACCAGCCAGGGTCAGCGCTGCTCACAAGGCTGCCAGCCACGGCAGCGAGGCAGCGCCAGGCGGCCCGACGGCAAACTGAGCAGTTGTGGGATCAGACAGGTGCCCGAAAGGGCTCTGCAGTCTGATTAAATCCCACAGAAACTGTGAATTCAAAGAGTCGTGGCTCGGTGACTGCTTTTACAGAAGCTATTTAAAAGCGGCACAGCTCCCAGCGGCTTCCAGCATTGCTGGAGTCCTCGAGAAGATCTTTATGCTGGAACTCGGAAATTCTGGTAAGAGGAAAAAGAGGCGGCGGCGAGACCGGGCTGCCTTATGTAGGTTAGCGATGGCCCTCCGTCCCCTGAAAGTCAAAGCTCCTCTGGAACCCCACCAGAAAAGTTTTGGAACTGTAAGGTCGTGTCAGAAGTCTCCATCTCTCCAAGGCAAACGTTACCAGCTCCTGTTCTGGAAGGCAGGAGCACAGGGATACTGGAACGCCTCTTTTAAAGCAAATCACATGGTTTTGGTATGAACCGTGGAAATATTTTCCTTCTGACCCCTTTCATTTCTGGGAAACGCGCAGGCACTTCCCGCACGGCGTTCCTTCCACGCTATCGGGCAGTCCACGAGCCTCAGAACACAGATAGAGGAATTGAAGGCAGGTCTCAGGCGGCGAGGCAAATCCCACAGCAACGCCTGCCGCCCCCACGGGCTCCCTGGAAGACACGCTACTCCCAAACTGCTTAACATCAAGAGACCAGCACAGGAGGATGGGTTTCTGCTGCAACGGCCTATACCCAGCGCACAAAACCACAGCAAGTCTCTGCGAGACATGGACAGCGGCGGAGACACCCCAGCACCACGACCAGCCTCATTCCAGGCGTGCTTGGTGTTTCTGAGGAGCTCCGTTCTCTCCCCAGGAGGCAGGACGAGGGCTGCCATTTCCTCCTCTACTTGCGCAAGGCAGAGCCGTTATTTGGGAGCCGGTGACCCAACCAGGAGCAGACCCACAAGCTCCCACGTCCTGACAATTTCAACCACTGGCCTTCCTGGAACGCGCAGCACCCTCCATCCCGCTGGGGTTTTGAACAGGCAGCGCGTCCCGGCCCAAACAGGCTGTTTGCTTTACGGACAGGCACGGAGGGAAGTAATAAAACGCAGATACTGCTGCCCATTTATCTGCTTTGTTCCAAAATTCACATCCTGCTGCCTCGCTAAGAGCCGATTCCTGCAGCTGTCAACGCCTCTGAAGAACGGCGGGCGGCCTCTGAAGCGCCGCTGCTGTCAGAGCAAGAACACGTGGAAAGGCGAGAAGAATTCTGGAGAGGCAGCACGGCGATGGGGGCAGGTGGTTGTTCGTCAGAGGGAAGCGTGACAGTCCTAGGGGGGCTTCCACATACCAACAGGTGTTGTGATTCAAATGGAGTTTCGGGGACAGCACACAGCCGCCGTGCTGCACCCCTCCTACCTCCTCGGACAGAAGAGCCCCCCAAAAAACCAGCAGAAGAGCCCCAGAGCACGTCAGCACCTCCCCGTGCTTCAGGAGAACGCCACGTACCTTCGACGTGCCTCCTCACGGTCCACACAGCGTTGGGGTTACCGGGCAGCTCCGAGACGGCCATTTCGGACACCTAGGGGGGAAACGGGGAGCAGGTTTTTTTGACAGCAGATGTTCAGGCTTACTGGGGGATTACTTACCGGAACAACCTTTTTAAGCTTTCCCACAAGCGGGCAGGAAAACGACCAAATTCCCAGCTCTGCCGCTCCCCCCGTGCCAGATGTGCAAGGGGGCAGAGCGCGCTGCGCTGTCGCAACACGAGGGCTGCAGCCGACCAGCTCTTACACGGGGCCAGCCGCCCCCGGCGCCGAGAGCAGCAGCAGCTGCCGGGGACGCTGCAAAAGCTCCAGCTCGAGACACTCGAGCGTTAGGGGAGACAACATGCAGGTGGCGTGCAGGCAACAGAACAAAAAGCCTTTGGGGGTTTTGTGCTGTGAGAGCGAACAGCACAGCCCTCCTGCTTCCGAGGTGCGAACGTCAAGCTTTATTCTGCCTGCAGACCAAAGGAGAGTCCCCTCCTCACAGCACCCTCGGAGCATCTCCCGCCGTGTTGCTGAGGAGCTGAAGTCTTACCTCAAGCCCATGCCTCAGAACCCTCAGAGACGAGCGGGGCCCCCGGCCACAGGCCACGTACAGCTGGGGGGTGTCCTCGTTGGCCAGATCCGCGATCTGCGGGGAGGAACGGCGTCAAACGATCCGCGGGAAGAGGAAATCAAACCCCGCCCTGTGCGCCGTGCTACTGCTTTAACGCTTTCTTCGACCGCTACAAACAGTGAAGATGCCACAGGGTGTGCCATCTGCTGCCCTGAAATGATGTCGAATTTTATCCAAACCCTCCGCAGAGGGGATGAGAACCGCTCTAACGGTCAGCAGAGGACCGGCGCGGGACTGCCGGCTGACGCCGTACGTCCTGATGTGAATTTATCACGACGGGAATCAAAACCTGTCAGAGCCGGTACCAGCCTCGGGCTGCAGGCTGAGGATTTAGCAGGCTGGATGCTTTTCTACCAGCATTTAGCGTGGCACAGAATTTCTGGAAAGCCAGGGTAACGAAGCTCTGGTGACTCTGCTTACACGCAAATACTCTGCAGAAATGCAGAGGGAAAGAAATCGAGGCTCTACAATTCCTCCAAGCGAGGAAGATTTATGAGTGGGAGGGAGCTTGCTGCTGGCAACGCACCTGACAGCACAGAATAGGCGACAAACTGTCCAGCTCATCCACCAGCACCAGGTTCTTGAGGGGTCGTGGCTGGAAGAAGAACGTATCTCCTTCCTCAAGGGGCATGGCAGAAGAGAACTCGGGCTCCTCGTCGTCGTCGCCCAGGTGAGCTATCTGGTACAGGTAGCTGAGGGGGAGCAAGAGCACGCTGAGCACACAGCTCGGGCTGTTCCAGGTCAGGCACAGCCAGAAACTGGGCAGCAGGGTGGAGGAAATCCTTCCCTGTCCCACGCAGCCACTACAGCTTAGCCTCAGAGATCGCTTCCTCGGTGACAAGAACACGTTACAAGGGAACCTGATGGCTGCTAAATGAATAAATTAAAATCGAGGTCTCCTCATCTGCAGCCATCCCTGGCAAAATACGGCAGAGTTTCGGTGTTTTACCTCGAGCCTCGGAGATGCTCGTGGTAGAGCCCAAGCACTGGCGGCCGAGGCCACAAGCAGGGCCAACGACGAGACTGCAGCTCTGCAGCTCCGTGTTTTATTGGAGCTTTCTCACCTCATTACTCCTAACCTCGTTCTCTGTTCCTTTCTATGGCTCTAATTAACAATCACGTTAAACTTCGGAGGAGAAAATCAATGCAGAAGGACAGGCCAATCCAATCCCTGTTTTTAGTATGTGCAAACAAACATGGCTTCCTCCAAAGCTCGCTTTATAAAACCGAATTCAGCTGCTCCAGAGAACCAGAGGGAGCTCCCCCGGGTGGCTGACTGGGCAGATGCAGTCAGAAGAGCACAAACCTCCACTGCTGTGAGCGAACCGCTGTGAAGCCACCTCCAAAGGCTTCTTCCCATCTCTGGAATATTCCTGACCCCCCAAATCCAAGAGGAAGCCCTCGGGAATTGTATTAAGAAGCGGGCCACACAGTTACTGATAACAAAACCCTACCTACTCCCGAGTACGCCATCAGGTTTTGAGACACTGCACTACACGTCCACGTTCCGTGATAACCAAACAAATTAACCAAAAGATAATTCACTCATCGGGACAGGACTGATCCCACGCGAACCCTAAGTGCTCAGTTCTTCCAAAACCTGTTGCAGCAACATGTTACCTTCTGTCCTCTGCCCTACGGTATTTAATCTGGGTTCAACAACAAGAAAATTCCCCCTTCAGTCACAGCCTGAGCCAATTGTTCTGCCCCAGCCACGTGAACAAAGCATTAATCCACTCATTAAAACAGAGATTTGTCTCTTGATGCGCGGTAAGGCCAAGGGTCGGCTTGCAGTGCTGAACAGAACCCGGCTGTTTCAGGGGAAAAATGCCGACGTGCAATTGTTTACTCACTGGTTTCCAAATTCAGAAGCCACGAAGAGAAAGCCCGTCTTCAGCACGCACATGGCAGCAGCTACAGGAACGGTGTCGAAGTACTTCAGTCGAATCTCCGTCACCTGAAAGCAGACGAAGACGTGACTGTACTTGCGGAGTACTAAAGCCGTACGTGTCTCTCAATAAAGAAGCCAGGCCTCCCGCTTCATCCTGAGGCTTCCTGGCTTCTGAAACACTGAGTCATTTTAGACAAATAAAGGCAGATGTGAAAGTTAAGTGCCTAAAAGGAAGAGGGAACTGGCTCCGCGTGCACATCACTGCACGCCAGCCGTCCTCCACAGGCACACCACTGTCCTGAGCAAACGTCTGCACCTGGCCCGCTCACAGCACCCCCGTAAAGCATTCAGGAACAATCCCGAGCCGCTCCAAGACGCCGCACGCTCACTCTGTGTGCTACATCTGACGTGTTTAGATGTAGGTGGAAACAATATTTGACATATAGTCAGAAAAAACAAGCTCCGAGCACGTGACTCAGTGCAGCACAGATCTCTTCACGGAGAGGCACCGGGGCGGGCAGCAGCCACCTCGCTTCTGGTGTATTCCAACTCCCAGAGCAGCTGCGCCAAGGTGGCTGGCCCAAGTGGCAACGAGATCGACTGCAGCGTATCCACAGCTCGGTAAGCCTCGCGCTGCCTCGAGGAGCAAGGAGCCGTTACGGCCGTGGGTGTAGCTGTTACGAAGCACGCAGAGCAGAGCTAAACCCAAAACATTCAGCATTTGGCAGTTTAGAGTCCGGCAGAACAATGAACCGAGGACTCTGTCGCAACGAGCGCTTCGTGTTGCTCTGCCACGGTGCTCACCATGTCTTCATCGGTCTCCAGAGTGATTTTGAAGATGTCCCCCTGCTCCGTCTGGGCCAGGAAGAAGAACATGGACTTGGTCTTGTGCGTGGCGGAGCAGACAAAAATCATACCCCTCTCCGGGTCGTCCAAGTCGTTCTGCCAAGAGAGCACACCGGGGTCACCGGGGGAAGACTCGGAGCAAGCACACGTGTGGCGCCACCACCACCGACTGACCCCACGGGGACAGGTTTCGGCACAAAGCCCACGCCCCAGCACACCCAGCACATCCCTTCCCCTGCAGCAAGTACAGGCGCTGTGCCTCAGCGCTCCCCCTCCTGCCCCTTTCTTCCTCCTCCTGGAGGACCCTCACATGTCAGAGCCAAGGGCTGCATCCCGCGAGCAGCACCGAGCTTCGGCACGTGCTCAGAGCTCTGCAGCGGAGGAGGAGGCGGCAGAGGAGCTGAAGATACGACAGAGCTGCTGCCGAATTCACCCACGCCCACGACAGCAAGTGTGCCTCACCGTCTGCAGTCGTCCTCTCCCGCTGCCTGCGCTGCCTGATCAGAGCCTTTGTGGTGTCTGCAGCACGGGTCTCAGAGAAGAGACATGAATCGAACTCATCCCTTCAGGCTGCGCACACCCCCACGTCCCCACGCGCACGGGAGACGACAGGCTGGCAGCCCGCAGCCCGCAGCCCTCCTTCCTCGCTTTAAATCCTCCCAGACGCCGAGCAAACGTTCAGCACCGACAAGAAATATCTCAAAAAAAAGGGTAAGGGAGGAATCCCGGAGCTCTCACCCTTCTCCTGGGAATCGGGCATCTGATGTCAGGCTGGTCACCGAAGTTTTTGTAGGTGATGTAGTTCTCCGAACAGATCAGCACCCCGCTGGGGCCGTCAGAACCTCCAGGAACTGAAACACAACAAAGAACGTTACCTGGAAGAGTCCTTGCCACGGGTCTCATTGCAATAACATCTCCCAGAGGCTTTCTGAGCCTTCGTCCTCTGAGCGCGCCTTTACAAGGCTGCTATCGAGCCCCGTGGGCGGGCAGCAGCGCTCGGACCCAGCAGCGGGGCAAGAACCAAGCGCGCTGCTCCTCCTCGGCGTCCTCTGCTCCTGGAGAGGGCCCTGCAGCGCGGCCGTTCCCCACAGCCAAGGGGCTCGTTTTGCTTCCCTCCTTGTGTTTAGACACCTCTGTGTGCGTGTTAGATGCTGGGATCCCATGAGGGAGCACAGCAGCACCTGCAGGCACCTCAGACTGCATCCCTGCGTCTGTCCCCGAACATCTCGTGGCTCTGAGCAACGAGAACCCGAAGGAAACCTCAGAGCTCTGCATCTCTCTTCTTAAACCTCAGCTGCGGCCGTGCATTTCTAACTATTTCCACACGGGAACCTGACTCCCACTTCCTTTACACCAGAATTCTTGGCTCAGAATCCTGACAACCCCCAGGACCTGCAGCGGCCCGGCGGCCGTACCTGTTATCAGGAAGTTGCCGTGCTCTTCCAGGGGCTCGCTGTATTTCCTAACAACGTGGTTCAGACCCAGGTCCAGCTCATAGAACGTCAACGTCTGCTGCGTGTTGGCTGCCGCTTCCCCCGTTGGATCGTTGTCTGCTTCCTGAAACAAACCACACGTCTCAGATTTTAAATTCCTTCAAGCCACCGACGGCAGAATACTTTTGGTGGAAGCATTCCCGAGCGCTGAAGTGCCAAAGACCATGCATACGAAGGCTCAGATGAAGGGAACGTGCACGTTTGCAGCTGAACAGCAAGACCCCGAGCAGAAGCACCGAGAGAGAAGAGAATCCCAGCTCTGACCAGAGGCACGACCAGAAGCAGGTGAGGTTGAGACAGAAGTTTCCTGGGACAGCAAAGGCGGGCGAAGGGAAATAAAGTGCTAAGGACGGCAAAGGGCGGCCGGGTTCTTCTCACCTCGTAATCCATCTCCAGGCAGGCAAACATCGGGTTCTCAAACCCCACGTCGACTCCCACCACGTGGTAGACCAAGGTATTGGCCTTGTGCGCCTCCAGCGGGGAGGAGATGGTGAGGCGGGCGGCGGCGTCCCTGTTCAGGATGTACACCAGCTTCTGCTTCTCGATAGCGCCTGCAACGGGAGGGCGGCGGGGCAGTGGGGGCCACACGGCCCCTCGTGCCCACCTTCCCCTACACACACCACCTTTGTGACGAGGTGTCAGCGTTATTTCTGCTGCTGAGGGCACCCCGTGCCTCTAATTAACACTAAACCTTTAATTTTCAGTGCCTCAGGCTGAAGCAGCAGCAGAGCCTGTCACCTAACAATGCTCTTGGGGCCTGCGCAGCCCGGAGCTCGCTCCCAGCAGCACCACGTGGGCAGAGGGAACTCACACACAAGGTTTCTGCTCTCACACCTCAAGCTCGCCATCCCTTTGGCTGCAGAAGCACAACCGTTAGTGACACCGGCCAGCTGACCAAGGAACTGAGACAGCTGATGGTAAATCTTACCAAAAAACCAAAAAAAATAAAACCAAAAAGCCCCCACAGGCTCCTCCTGCCTGCAAAGCCTGATCAGAAACGCATCTGGTTGTCCTCACAACTCATCTCGGAGAAGAGACATGAATTCACAGCATCATTTCAGGCTGGAGGACCTACTGGTGACCCAACGTTTCTCCCTGAGGTGCCTAACAAGCTTCCTGAGGGCAAACGCCCCCGATCACACGCTGCAGGAGCTCGCTTCAAAGCTGCTAATGCCAGGACAGGAACACAAAGGAGAAAGACCGGACCCCCGCTGACTTACTGATCATGACAGCGCGGCCCTTTGGGTCCACGGCCAGGTACTGCCCGGGCACGATCCGGCGGCAGCCGCTCTTGCCGAAGGTCTCCTGGTGGATCTTCTCGAAGACGTTCTTGGAGGGCTGGTACTCCAGGATGACGATGCGCCCCGAGTCACTGCCCACCACGATGTAGTCCTTGGTGCCGCCCGTCAGGCGGAAGGCCATGAGCGAGCGGATGACCCCGAACACCTCCACGGTCAGCAGCGTGTGCACCTTCCCCGTGTTGGGGTCCGGGCGCAGCAGCTCCAGGATCTTGCCCCGGGACACGACGATTTCTTGCTGCTTGGTTCCTGCGGGGCCCGGAACGCAAGGGAGTGAGAGGCAGCATGGTTTAAGAGTGCTCCCAGGGCACTTTGTGGTAAAAGCTTCTTGGCAATGAGAATTAAATGAGGATAGAATGACAATAACAGCAACTCCTTGGCATTTATTTACCGCATTAATTACTACAAAATAATGTGAAGTGACGCGTTCACCACCAACACCGATGCTGGAGCATCTGGGTGATGATCCTAGAATATCCCGAGTTGGAAGGGACCCACAAGGATCGAGTCCAACTTGTGGAATCAATCTTTGATTAATCTTTACAAAAGCTTTCACTCATTTCGATGTATTTATTGTATTGATTCATTTATTATTATCATTTATTTATTATCATGCCAACTTGGCTTCCACGTATCACATTAGTGCCTTTTCATTACTACTGCCCTTTGCTTAAGAACTCACCGCCCAGCCCTGCAGTGCTGGGGGGCAGAGAAGATATTTTGGGGGTTAATTTCCCATTTGTGGAAGGAAAACTTCAATGTCAGGTAAGGAGCTGGAAGGGAATGAAACGCCCCGCTGTATCGTGGGCAGCCAAACTTCCCTCCATCCTTCCACAGGCTCCAGCCACATACTCAAGACATCAATAGCAACAACTCCTTGGAGTTTATTTACTGCTATAATTACTAAAAAGAGTATAAAGCGATGCATTCCCCAGTAATAAAAATGCTGGAGCATCTGGCTGACGAAGGGAGCGAAACTCCCCGTTATATCACGGACAACCAAACTTCCCTCCGCCCTTCCCAGGCCCCAGCCGCACGCCCCACAGGCGACAGCCACCGGCCGAAGCCGTGCGGCTGCCGAGAGCAGCCCAAGCACCCCGGCGCAGCTACCTGAGAAGTTGCCGTGGATGGCATAGCTGATGCCCGTGGCGCGCTGCAGCGTCAGGTTGTACAGGAACATGGTGGCGTCGCCTCACGCCTCGGCCGGGCCGAGCCTAAAGCTTTACAAAGGGACTTTTATTAACGTAACCCCGCGGGGCGCTGCCACCCCCGGCCTGCCCCCGGTTACTCCCCCTCCTCCCCCCCCCCGGCTTCCCTCAGCGTTATGTCCCCGCTGCCGCCCCCCTGTCCCGCAATGTCGGCCCGCACCGCTCCCCCCCGGGCCGGGGACGCGCTGGGAGCGGCCGTACCGTGCAGATGGCGGCGGCCGGGGCCGGATGGCGGCGGATGGCGGCGCGGCCTAGGCGGGCTCCCCGCCGGCCCGCTCCGCCATGAGCCCCGCGCCTCCCGCCCGGGGCCTCGCGCGAGGCCCCGCGGGCCGTGAGGCGTGGGCTGCCCGCCGCGCCGCCTGACGGGACGCCCACACCAACGCGGCCTCTCGCCGCGAACGGAGCCCCCGAAAAAAAAAAATGAGGGTTCTCCGAGCTCGGGGTTACCGGCGGGGAGGCGGTGGCGGGGCCGGCGGGCGGAGCGGGGCGGCGAAAAGAGGTCGGGCAGCGCGGGCAGCCCGGCGGCAGGAGGAGGGGGCCGGTGCCAAGATGGCGGCGGGAGGCGCCGCGGGGGCCTGCGGGCTGCCCATGGAGCGGCTGCGGGCCATGACCGAGCTGGGGGAGCTGCAGGCGGCGTACGGGGGGCTCTGCCGGGAGGAGGTGCGGAGATACGGGGAGAGGGGGAGAGAGGAAGAGAGGAAGGAGGGAGAAAGGGAGGAGGAAGGGAAGAGGAAGAAAGGGGAGAGGGAGGGAAGGGGAAGGAGGGAGGAAAGGAAGGGAGAAGAAAAGGAAAGGGAGAGAAGGGAGGAGGAAAAAGGGATGGAGGGAGGGAAGGCGAGAGGAAGGAGGGAAGGAAGGAGAGAGGGAGGGAAGGAGGAAGGAAGAAGGGAAGAAAAAGAAGGAAGAAGGGGAAAGGAGAGGAAGGGAAGGAGAGAGAGGGAAGGAGAAAATGAAAGGAAGGAGAAAAGGAAAGAAGGAGGAAAGGTGAGAGGAAAGGGGTAGGGAAGGAAGGAAGAAAGGAGGGAGGAAAGGAGAAAGAAAGGAGGGAGGAAAGAGGAAAAAAGGGACTGAAGGAAAGGAAGGAAAAGAGGAAGGTAAGAAAGGAAGGAGAGGAAAAGGAGGAAAAAGGAGGGGGGGAAGGAGGAAGTAAAGGGAGAGAAGGAGGGAAAAAGGAAAGATGGAGGGAAGGAGAAGAGGAAAGGAAAGGGGAAGAGGGGGGAAAGGAGAGGAAGGGAAGGAAGATGGAGGCAAAAAGGGAAAGGGAGGGAAGGTGAGAGGAAGGAGGGATAGGGAAGGATGGAAGGTTGGAAACAAGAGGGAAAGAGGGAAGGAGAGGAAGGAAATGAAGGAGAGAAGGGGGAAGAAAGAAGGGAGGGAAAGAAGGTGAGAAGAAAGGAGAGGGAGGGAACAAGGAAGTAGGGAGAGAAGGAGAGGGGAGGGAAAATGGGAGAGAGGAAGGGAAGGAAGGGGGAAAAAAGGGAAAGGAGATGAGAGGAAAGGGATAGGGAAGGAAGGAAAGGAAGGAGAAAACAAGGGAGAGAGAGGGGAGGAGATGGAAAGAGGGAGGGAAGGAGACAGGAAATGAAGGAGAGGGAGGGAAGGAGGGAGGAAGAGAAGGAAGGAGGAGGAACAAGAGGAAGGGAAAGAGCAGGAGGGAAGGAGGAAAAGGAAAGGGAGGGAAGGTGAGAGGAAAGAGGGATAAGGAAGGAGGGAGGGAAGGAAGGAGAGGGAAGGAAGAAGGAAATGAGAGAGGAAGAAGGAAGGAGGGGAAGGGAAGAAAGGATGGAGAGAGGGAGGTAAAAATCAGGCAAGGAAGGAGGGAGGGAAAGAGAGAGGGAACAAGGAAGTAGGAAGAGAAGAAAGGAGGGAAGGAGAGCGGAAAAAAGGGAAAGAAGAAGGGAAAAATGGAGGAGGGAGGGTTGGTCAGTGCAGGTGCAGCCGCTGCCTCAGCCATGCTGGGGGTGGCAGTGGGGTGCCGGGGCTGCTGCTCAGCCCTGGGGGTCCCGTGCTGGGGCTGTGGGTTGGGGTCCGAGGGGCATCGGCAGGGGCAAGCTGCGGGTGAGCTCAGCTAAAAAACAGGCAATGAGGCAGTCAGGTTTGGGATTTTTACAAAAAATAAAAATAAAAAAATGTGGGGTTAAAATGAGAGCTTAGGAGTGGATTCACCAATGCTTGTGTTTGTGGAAGCACTAAAACCTCGCTGGCAGTGAGGTAAATCCTTGCCTCTGGCGCTGAGCCCCTGCCCCTCGCCCCGCAGCAAGCTGTGCAGGAAGAGCTGGACGCCCTGGTGGAGCAGCAGAGCGTGGTGGAGAACAAGATGGTGGCGCTTCAGCGCATGGGGTCAGTGCTGCGCCGCCTTCATCTGCCTCACCGCGCGGGGAGGGAGGAAAGGGGGCGTTCATCCACCCCCACAGCCCCTTCCAGGGCTGACTTCCACGCTTGGCTCCTGAGATAAAAGATTGGGGCTGGGTTTGGAGGAAGGAACCCAACTGCTTAACAGCTTGGTGTTTTATGCGCAGCCCCAACCTGCAGCTCATCGAGGGGGACGCCCAGCAGCTGGCGGGGATGATCGCCTTCACCTGCAGCCTGGCCGAGAACGTCAGCAGCAAGGTCCGGCAGCTCGACCTGGCCAAGGTAGCTGCACGGGTGGGTCTGGGGCTTGTCATCCTCAGGTTCATGCTCACAGCGTGCCTAGAAAATAAACAGAAGTGTGGGTGCTGGGAACGGCCTCGGTGTCGTTGAGTGGTGGCTTCTTGCTGGGCTCCTGGGTGTTGGAGGATATGACAGTAAATAAAGCATTGGATTTTCCACGTGGAAAGTAAATAACTTGTAGGGTTTTCCACGTGGCAGCTGGTTCTCCAGCCTGTTCTCGTGGTGTATATCAAGTAAGCTGAGGTTGGTCTGTGTCAGCCCCCTGCTAGCTGTTGCCTTGCTGAGGATGGTCGTTGTCCTTTGATACCAGGCAGGAATCCATGCCATACTGTTCTTTGCACAGAGGTGAGCTGAGAGGATTCAGGTCCCAGGTGCTCAAATCAAAACGTATCGAGCGTGGCTGTCTCTGGTCTCTGCCATTGAGGCTGGAGCACGGTCTGAGTTCAGTCTGAGCGCTGACGGACACACACTGCTATTTCAGATTCATTGCACTTACACCTTTCATTCTTTACTTTAAACTTCATTTACTTTGGGGATTCTGCTTGATGAGTTGTTTATTGTGCAGAGAAGCATCTTTTCCCCCTCGTGCAGCCCTCTCCGTCCTTTCTTCCCACTCCTTCCCTGCTCAGCCTGCAGCAGGAAGCCCCAGTGGTTTTCCCTTCCTTGCAGAACCGCCTCTACCAGGCCATCCAGAGAGCCGACGACATCCTGGACCTCAAGTTCTGCATGGACGGCGTGCAGACAGCCCTGCGGGGCGAAGATTACGAGCAAGCAGCAGCTCACATCCATCGCTACCTGTCCCTGGACAAATCCGTCATCGAGCTCAGTCGTCAGGGCAAGGAAGGTGAGGGCTGCTGGTGGGGAGGAGCCGACGCTCACCGCTCCAGCCGGGTCTCTGGAGGCTGTGGGGGGTTCGGTGGTGGGTGCCTCAGCTCAGCAGGCAGAGCAGAACATCCAAAGGTCACAGACGTAGAGGTGGAAGAGGAATTAGGCTTGAATTGTGATGAATTGAAGGAGAATCCCTAGCATGAGGTTTCAGTAGAATTTCTGATATAGCTGGGTGAAAAAGAATGTACAGGACAAAAGAAGAGAGGGGGAAGGCCCCATCAGGGAGGAACGTCGCAGCGCTGCGGTGTGATACCAGGGAAAGCAGCTGGGCAGGAAGGAACGGGCTGGGCGATCCCTGCAGAACCGTCCCGGTTGGTTTGGTCACGTCTTCTGCGTGAGACCAACGTGCTGTTACCTCTGCCCTTCTTTGACCAGGGGGCATAATCGATGCCAACCTGAAGCTCCTGCAGGAGTCGGAGCAGCGCCTGAAGGCGATTGTCACGGAGAAGTTCGATACAGCTATGAAGCAGGGAGACCTGCCCCAGGTGGAACGCTTCTTCAAGATCTTTCCCCTACTGGGCTTACACGAGGAGGGGCTGAGCAAGTTCTCCGAGTACCTCTGCAAGCAGGTAAGGGGTTCTGGGGCTGTGAAACACACAGAGACCTGACTGTCTCCTGGAGAGAGCAAAACCCAGTCTGTCGGGTCTTGGCTGTGGCTTGTTTGACATTGAAGCCAGTGTTGGCCTCTAGCTCAGCTCTCTGACTGTCCCTGCTGTCACTCAGGTGGCCAAGAAAGCAGAGGAGAACCTGCAGCTGGTGATGGGGACAGACATGAGCGACCGTCGGGCTGCTGTCATCTTTGCAGACACGCTGACGCTCCTCTTTGAAGGTAATCTTCTCCCTTTTCTCTGTGCAGATGGATTGGAAGCAGTTCACGATGGGATCCATCAATTTAAACGCTTTAATTGTAGTTCCAGGGGAGCACAAAACGCCCTGGGAGTGTCATACTGGAGGGATGGGGACACAGACAGATGTTTTCCCAGCCAGGAGAGGGCATTAAAATAAGCAATCTGTCCTGCCCACGGCGTGTGTAGGCACAAAGTGGATTTGCAAAGGATTTTTTTGGCTTCCTCCAGGAATCGTTCTTCTTGTTCCCTGCATCCTCAAGACACGTGGGTATTCCCTGCAGGGTTTTCAGTCCTGCGGCTCTCCAGACAAACAAATCAGACCCCTAAAAGTTGAGCAGCTGTTGATGGCCCCAGGCCTGGCTCTTCGAGGAGGACTGTGGCAGCTTGGAAACGGGGAGGGAAGGGAGGAGGGGGAATATGAATGCTGCGTGGGAGTGTCGCCAAGACAGTAATTGAGATCCCGTGGTGATTAACCCTCCTCCTCTATTGTGCCCGCTGCAGTTCCAGGCTGCGGCGCTGCCAAGTCACTGCCAGCCTGGCACCGTGCTGCTGTTGAAGGCCCTCAAAGCCGACGGGGCTTTCTTGGCACGAGTGCCAGAAGAGGGGGAGCGTCGCGAACTCTTAAGGCAGAGACTTTGTGAGAAGAAAGCTGTCTTGGAGAGAGGCTTCCTCGGAGAGGAGCTTTGTCTCCGAGGAGGTCCTGCCCTCACTAGTGCTTGACAGAGAGGAACAGAGCTCTCCCCAGGCTGATTTTCCAAATGCTGCTGTTCTGTGACTTGGTCGGTGCTGAAAGCTGGGACTGGATGTGGATGGCAGTTGTGTGCCCTGCCAGGTTCAGCCTGGGCAGCATCCTGCTGTGAAAGCCTCCTTTCACGCCTTGCACGGTGGGAGGGCAGCTGCCTACCTCCCATGGCAGGAGCTCTTCAGAGGTGGCTTCCACCCAGGAGATGTTGCAGGCAACAAGCCTTGCAAAAAGCAGGAGAGAAGCAGAAGGCATCGTATGCAGAGGGAAGGTGCTGTAAGCCTCTGGAAAGTGGCTGGACAGGCTGGCCCATTTATCCAGGCCGGCCCATTTATCCAGGCCCTGTCTGAGGACCTGTACAGCTCTGCTCTGGGTCCAGGCTGAAGGAGAACTCCTCCCCGAGGCTGCCTCTTGCTCCTGAGAGAGCAGAGTCCAATCGGTCGCTTTCTTTCCGCCTGCAGGGATCGCTCGCGTCGTGGAGACCCACCAGCCCATCGTGGAGACCTACTACGGGCCGGGGAGGCTGTACACCCTCATCAAGCACCTGCAAGGAGAGTGTGACCAGCAGGTGGAGAAGGTGGTGGAGAAGTTCGTCAAGGAGAGGGACTACCACAGGCAGGTAAGAGGCTGAGTCCCTCTGCGGGGCCCTGACTGCCCTAGAGGTGAAGTTTGACCTCGTGTTTGGGGAGAAACATTGCCTTACTCCATCCTTGCACTGATGGTAGAAGTGCTCCAGCCTGTAGCTGTCCTTGCTGTTGCAGAAGAGGATTCAGTATGAGCGTTATAAGCAGACCCAGGGCACGGAGTTATGTCCGTGTGGGTCTGTAGGGTGCTCTCAGCATGCCCTGCCCCCTACCTTGCTCCTGCTCCTGCTCGAGGCAGGACTGCAGCAACATCTCAGTCACGTCCCTCGCTGCCTCTGTTGGTGTTCCCATCCCACAGCCCTCCCTGGCAGGCTGAGCTCTGTCCTGGAGGTAGAGGTGCACCGATGCAGTGTCATCCTCCGTGGGCCACCGCATGAGAAGGGGCTGTTAACTTCAGGTCACCAGCAAACACTGCGATGACTCCTGTTTTTGCAATTTCAGTTCCAGCAAGTTCAGAACAGCATGATGAGAAGTTCTGCGGAGAAGATTGAACCAAGGTAAAATAAAACCTCTTTTTGCTCTCTGATTTTCACTCTCATTTAGAGAACTCTTCCCATCTTCCAGAGGCTTTGTGGCAACTAAAGCTTAGTGTCCGTGTGTTAGGTACCCTTCACTGCCCTTGTATAAAGGCAGCTTCCATGGTGGTGTTTTATTTTGCTGACTCATTATTTGGGGTCTTGGCCTTGAACGTTGGTGGAGGGCTGGGAACATCACTGCACACAAAGCACCGAGGCTTTATTTGGCTCTTCCACCACTTGTTGATGGGCACAGTGCAGTCCTTGGAGCCCGTGAACTGGAGCAGCTCTCTGTGCAGATAATTCTTGGCATAATTAGGAATAAATCTTTGGGTCCTTTCAATCTGTACTGCTGCTGTGGTGATGCTGTAACACCGGTGTCTTGGTAATGAACTCGAGTACCCTCAGTCTCCCTTCTTTTCTTTTTGTCTTGAGAATTTGCATAACCCTTAGTAAAGCCATCTGAAAGTGCCCTCAGCCCATCTGGCATTGCGTGACTTCTCAACACGCCTCAAAAGACAACTTGTGTTCCTCAAACAAGATGTCTGTGGACCTACACAACCAGTTAGTCCCTGGTAACGTGGTGATCCACTGCTCTTTGCTCTGAGTAACTGTGGACGCCTCCCAGGCTGAGCTTTTGCTTTTTCACCCACAGAACAAAGATGACAGCTCCCCGTCCTGCTTCTTTGTTGGGAGGCTGTGAGCAGTGTGTGTAAATGCTTTGTGCTCGCTGACGAAAAAGCTGATGTGACAATTTTCCTTCCGTGGTCCCCTCTGATCTGAGCGCTGTGTTCTGCGTTGTCACGTGCTTCTTCAGCTCCACAGCTCCCGGGCTGCTGAGCTTAAACTGATCCTGCCTCAAGTCCAGAAAAAAACACAAACCTGGGCCCAGGAGCACATGCATGGAGGTGGCTGGGACCGGGCGTTTCTAGCACCGGAGCAGAGCCGAGGCAGGGAGGAGGCTGCTGAAGGTCTCTGGTCTGACCTCCTGCTCCACACAGGGCTGATTGTGAAGTTCAGTCAGATTGCTCACCTTACTATGGTGATCTTAATGTGGCTGCTCTCACATCCACGAGGGAAACGAAGAAGCTTCTTTAACGATTTTCTCAGGACGTTTTGATTGTCACATACTTTAGACGTATTTGTGGTGTTTAGCACAGACGGTAAGTCCCTTAGATGGCAAATCCATTAGATGGCAGCAGTCCCGTTGATCATGAAAAAAAATGGGGAAATAATCCCCAGGTGGGCTGGCGTCTCTTACTCAGGAAGATCTCTCTGGGATGTGTTCATGGGAGGTTTCTTGTGGCTTTCCCCACGTCCGAGGTCCGAGCTGTGCTCCATGCTGGCAGAGTGAGGTCTGCCTTAAAGCAGTCAGCAGATCTGAGTCTCGTGGCAGGGCACAGAGCAGGGAATTGCTGCTGCTGCTTCAGGAACCTGCTGTAAACCAGCTGCTGCTGGCCTGGTTTGCCACTGGGTGCCTGACAAGACAAGCTGCTGAACCAATCCATCCTGGCAGCGCTCGGCTGCTTCCCAGCACAACTCATCCCTATTTAATTCAGCGCATGGTGGTGAGCTGTCAAGGCTAGAAGCAGCTCTCCGCACAAACAAGCTCCCCAAATATCCTTCAGAGCAGGACTGGCATTAGTTGCACGTAGCAGTTATTCTGCTGAGTTTTGCTACCTGTCAGCGCAGGTGGAAACGGGCGGTATTGATCTCAGAGCAAAACAGAGCACGCTACCTCACGGGGATGAATGGGTGTCCCTGTGCTCGATGTCTTGCAGCCTTGACTCTCGCCGTGTCCCCTTGCAGGGAACTCGACCCGATTTTGACAGAGGTCACCCTGATGAATGCCCGCAGCGAGCTCTACTTGAGGTTCATCAAGAGACGAATAACGGCGGACTTTGAGGTGGGAGACTCCATGGCCCCCGAGGAGGTGAAGCAAGGTAATGTCTGCAGCACCGACGCCTGCTGGCTCTGCTCCTCATACCGGGTTGGGGTCCGGGCAGCGTGGCACAGCTGCAGGGGCACCCAGGGAGCGCTCCGTGGAAGAAGACTGCATAGCCTGGCCTCCCCAAAGCTGTTTTCAGCAGTGAGCTTCCTGACAAAGCTCTACCGTAACTGTCCTGTGCGTGGGGGCTTTTCAAACTCTGGTGCGCCTTAGTGAGGGAAGCCATTGAAGTCACACAGGCTGCTACAGTTCTGCCAGGAAAAAAACACCTGTGGCTGCTGCATCAGGTGGCTGCACCCAGGCACTGTGACCACGGAGGAGGGCAAATCGAAGGGGAACTCTCTGAGAAGATCGTGACCAGCAGGTGGTATCACTGGGGCAGGAAGCGTTCTCTGTTCAATGTTCTGGTCCAGCACTGTTGAGTTATTCCCTCTAATGGGGAGCCAACCTTAGGAATGACCACAGAGCATAGTAAGCAAGGTGCCCAAAGGAAAGGAGGGCACTTTGGTCACTGTAGGCACAAATGCTAAAGGCAGAGGCTGCAGGGAAAGCAGGCTCAGGGTTTTAGTACTCCATGGCACTCTAAAGTCAGGTGCCTCACCTGCAAAAGTCAGCTCAGCTCTTTCATCTCCACACTTGAGGCCTGTGGTTTATTCCAGGTTGAGCTTTGCAGGTGTGCGTCCATCAGGTGCCCCTTGGACAGGCAGCACGGGATTAGGTGGAGCTGCTTCCTGGCCCTTGGTCCAGCTGACGGCTCTCCCCGGTGTTCTGCAGAGCATCAGAAGCAGCTGGACAAGCTGCTCAACAACTGCCTGCTGAGCTGCACCATGCAGGAGCTCATCGGCTACTACATCACCATGGAGCAGTACTTCATGAGGGAGACCGTCAACAAGGTAGGGCTCAGAGGGCGTTTGCAGTAGCCTGTGCTCTGTGCCAGTGGCCTGCACCTCCACAGGAGTCCCCAGGGAGGGCGATGGGTACGCAGCAGAGCTGCGGTGGTTGTTGGGAAGGTCTGTTATGGCCTCTGTCCTTGAAAAGCAGGCGGTCTTTCCTGAGATTTGACTCCAGACATACCTCTGAGTATGGCAAACTGTGTGCTGGGGCAGGGCTGGCAGCCAGACCCACCTCTGGTGCTCTCTCCCTGGCCAAATGTAGCTGCTGGCTCTGGTCGCGTTCCTCTGTCAGCCTCACGCTGCTCATCCTTGCACTGCTGCAGGAGCTGCAGAGCCCAGGCGGTATCAGGAGGGTGTGAGGCACCTGCTCCAAACACAGCTTGTTTGGATCAATGATCACAGACATTCTGAGATCAGATCTTCCAGGTCTGGGCGCTGCAGAACAGCAGGATGAGCGATAGCAGGTGGCACTCCACAGCTTGGTCTCGCAGCGCTGCTCCGAGAGGGCTCCTCTCCTCCCTCGCTGAGCTCAGGGTGCTGAGGCTGCTCTCTTTGCAGGCCGTGGCCATGGACAGCTACGAGAAGGGCCAGCTCACCTCCAGCATGGTGGATGACGTGTTTTACATAGTGAAGAAGTGCATCGGGCGGGCTCTGTCCAGCTCCAGCATAGACTGCCTTTGTGCCATGATCAACCACTCCACCACCGAGCTGGAGTCCGACTTCAGGTAAGAAAAAGACCCCAGGTTCATCGTAACCTCCCTTCTCCTCGTGTTCTGCACACTGCGTGCTGTCGGATGGTGTTCCCTGTGCTCTCCGCCTTTGGGCCTCTGCTTTGTCATCTCTGGAAGACGCTGGTAGGAAGCAGTGCTGGGTGTGCTCTTCTCCCAGCTGCAGTGCTCACCTGTAGGACAGAGCCACAGAAGAGAAAAAGGAACTCAGTGGCACCGTGGTCACTCCCTGCCATGCTCTGGTTTGCCCGTGGGCCTGCTTGGTAGCCACTTGAACGTTTGCCTTTGGGGTGAGCCTGCAGAAATTGGCCTGCTGCTGTTTCCCATCCCAGTGTGGGAGCAGAGAACTGACTGAAGACAACAGACAGCTGCTGGCAGGATTTTGAGGAAATATTTTTTAAAATTTTTTAACCTCAGCCTTGTGTCTTTCAGATGATGATGGCAGGCGATACCTGCCATCCTTTGTCCCTCTGAAATTCCACTTCCCTTTTCCAGGCCGCAGCTCAGCCCAGCACAGCTCTGTTGCTTCTTGCAGTGCTTCCCTAATCCCCGTGTGTTCTGTTGCCCTGCAGGGAGGTTCTGTACAACAAGCTGAAGCAGGGCTTTCCGGCCACGACCTTCCAGGACTTCCAGAGAGGGGTGACCAGCGCCGTGAACATCATGCACAGCAGCCTGCAGCAGGGCAAGTTCGATACCAAAGGCATCGAGAGCACCGACGAGGCCAAGCAGTCCTTTCTGGTGGGTCTGGAAGCTTTCCTGGTAAAAGATGAGTTGGGATAAGGAGAAGGGCGATGGAAAAACACACGGGAATGGGATGGATGCAGCTGTCACAGGCGGAGAACCTGAAAACCTGTTTCAGACATGATGGGTGGCCCGCCTTTGGATGTCCAGTAGATGCTTCTGCCTCATCTCGTGTCTGTGGGGCTTTCACACGAGGCTTGTCCTGCTGCAGTCATGTCCCCCTGGCTGGGAGGTGTCTGGGCTCGAGGTGGCCCCTTGAGGTGGCCATCAGCCCTGTTCTTTGCAGGCGCTGCACAGAGGTGGTGGGAGAGGCTCCCACCTGCATCTTCCCTTCATCATCACTTACCAGACAGGAGAGTTGCCATTAGAGCAGGGTTGTCTGCTCCCCTTGGCACGCAGGATGCTCCTCTTGCCTTCTCCTAACATCAGCACCACAACTCTGTGCTCGAGCTGGCCGGAGCATGGCAGTAAGCACTGCAAACCCCAGGACAGCACTTGGAGGGCTGGTGCTCCTGTGCTGTGCAGCACAGCGTGTCCTCGCCTCTGGTGGGAGCTGCACAGACCTTGCACGGGGGAAAAGACCCCCCTGGGAGGACATCTCTGCCTGGCTCTGCTCCCTGCTTTCAGCCAGCCCTGGGGGCAGAGCCCCTGGGAGTGCTGGAGAGGAGCTGGCTCAGACGCAAGTTGCTGTGAGCGTGCTGTACAGATTCCCTGGGACTCCCACTGTACAAGGAGAGAGCAGGAGGGACTGCTTTCGTTTCATTAAACTCGGTTACACGTTTCTTGATGCAGAGCACTTAAAAGTGTCAGTTCTCCCTCCGGAATTCCTCCTTCACCTGTCAGCTCGCCTCATTTCCCCATCTGCACAAACCCCAGCGTTATTCTGACAGTCAGTTCGGCTCCAGCAGGTAGAGAACAGCCTGTTCAGGGAAGAGCAGACATTCAGCTGGCAGGAGGGGTGCTGATTCCTGCTGCCTACACACGAATGCCTTCCCTGCTTCTCTGGATGTGTTCCGTCTCGACCATCACCTCCAGCTGCTCCTAGACTGTTGTTCTTTGTGACACCGTCACAGAAAGGAGCGGAGATGTTGGGGGTACACCCCCTCTTCCACCAGCTGGGACTGTGCTGCAACATCGAGGACAGAGTGATGGTGAGGAAGAGCAGTGGACTGAACCACCTCAGCCTGCACCAGCTGCAGGTTCAGCACACGGGCTCACCGTGGTTCAGCTTCATGCAGCGAGCTGATCACACGGTAGCACCTCTGCCCCCTCAACTATTTCCATCTCAGGCTGTAGTTTGAGCAGGGCATGGAGCAAGTGATGAGAAATTCCAGTGATTTCTACTTGCCTTTCTTTTCCCTCCCCAGGTGACCTTAAACAACGTGGAGGTCTGCAGCGAGAACATCATGACCCTGAAGAAAACGTTGGAGGTGCGGTCTAGATTATTTGCTGTTTTTTCTCTAATCAAACTCATATTATCTTCCCGCGGGGTGGGGTAAAATAAGCTACCTGGACTTTGCTTTGCTCAGACTCCTGATATCTTCGCCCTCCAGCTGTGGGAAAGCAATTTTGAGCTGGCAGAGCAATCTCGGGCTGACGCCTCAGTGGTGTAGCTCTGCCTGGCTGGAAATACCAGTTCCTCCACGTGGACCAAGCCAGGAGTCAGTGCAATAAAACCATTCTATTGTGGTTCTCCGGTGCTGCCTGAGGTAGCCTGGGGCTTCCTTTCTTGCTGCTCCATCCCCAGCAGCTCCTGGCTGTGCGTGGGCTCGGTGGCTGTCCTCACCTCAAAGCCTGCTGCCAGGGCTGGGCGGCACAAAGGGGCCGAGGCAGCCCAGGGGATAAATAAGCAACGTGCTCGGGGGTCTCTTCCCGCAGAGCGACTGCGCCAAGCTGCTCAGCCAAGGCTTCGGGGGTGAACAGGCGCAGGCCAAGATTGAGAGCTGCCTCTCCGACATGGCTGCCGTCTCCAACAAGTTCCGGGACCTGCTGCAGGTGAGTGCAGGGCGCTGCTGCCGGCCTCTTCGGGGAGAGGGGAGGCAGCCTGCGCCTGGTGGCCCACGTCGAGGCCGTGTCTGGCTCCTGGAGCGCTGACTGAGGGCTGCAGATGGAACCAGGCAATCAATTCTGAGGCACACAAACAGAGCTAGCACATGGGCACAGCTGCACCAGCTGGCAGCCCCGTGAAAAGTGCTGGAAGCAGCTGCAGAGGCAGAAGGAAGGTCGTTCCCTTTGTCTTCGCTCAGCACAAAGCAGTGGTTGGTTGGTTCAGCGCGTTCAGGAGAAATACTGGTGGCTCCTCCATTCTCCCTTGTGGCCCATGTTGTCAGCCTGTCCTAAACCCCACGAGGCAGCAGAGAAGGGCTGCTGGTAGAGAAGATCACAAGATTACAAGTGAACCCTCACGAGGCCTGTGGTCAGTACTGGAATCAGACAGCTCACAGCTAAGGAGTAAAACTCTCCAGTCTGCTGTCAGTGTAGTATTAAAACCGTCTGCAAAGCGCTCAGGAGGCTGAGCAGCAAGCTGCTGCGCTGCCTGAGTCACGCGTGCATGAAATTTGCCTTGGAAAAGGGCAATTGCCAGCAGGGCCTGCTCAGAAATGCCAATTTCAGTTAAAAACTTTCATCAAATGCCAGGCAGGGTTGGTACCTGAATAGCTTCGTGCTGGGTGAGTTTTCTTGACATCTTGCTGAGCTAAATGGGGTGGTTGGCAGGAGACGGCTTTCAGAGAGCTCTCGAGCAGTGGAGCAGAGTGAACAGCCGTCGCTGACAGCCTGCTGCTCGGGGGAGAGGGCGCGTGCTGGGGCTGCGATTAATTCAGGGCACTGACTCCGCTCGCAGCTCTTATCCTCCTTTTAGCTTCTCCCGCTGCGCTGGGGGCGGGAGGCAGCAGCTGAGGCTGACTGCGGTGTCCTGGGCTGGGTGGGAGGCTGGTGTCTGCGCCCTCCCTGCCCTGCTGCAGGGCAGCCCTGTGCAGCCTCGGGGCCGATGTCCTTCCTCTTCTTGTCACCGTGGTGTCCTCGGAGCCATGTGGTGCTGGAAGAGCATGGGATCTGGCTCCAGCTCCAGGACTTTGGGTTCGTTTTCCTGTGGAAGGCTGTGAGTTGGTTTTCCCAGCTCGTGATAAGGATGGAGGCAGCAGAGGCAGCCTGGCTGCAGAGGCTGGGTGTTGTTGGACATTACCTGTGCTCACTTCTCTCCTGTCCTCTTCTCGTCCCCCTCAGGAAGGCGTCAACGACTTGAACAACACGGCCATCAAGCCCCAGGTGAAGCCCTGGATCAACCTCTTCCTCTCCATCTCCCACAGCATCGAGGAGGTAAGGCTCAGCTCCCTCCTGCGCTCTCCATCCTCCGCACAGCCACGCAGAGCGGCTGCTGACTCATCCCCCCAGCCCTCTGCTGTTCCTCAGCACGGAGAAACGGTGAAATACCTGGAACGTGCTCAGCACCCCAGCCTGGAAAAGGGCAGCTGGCTTGACAGGAGCTCAGGAAGAAGCCGTCTGTTCACGGCAGGTCACGTAAACAGCCCTTCTTGTATCTCACTGTCAGGAGGAGTTCAGCGAATATGAAGCTAACGATCCCTGGGTCCAGCAGTTCATCGTCCACCTGGAGCAGCAGATGACAGAGTTTAAGGTGAGAGGAAGGGAATGGATGCAACGGCCTGCTAGGCTTCCATGAGGCGTCTCCCAGCTCTTCCCCTGCTCAGGGCAGGTGGGCTGCAATTCCTTGCAGGGTTCCTGAGCCCCCATCTCCTGCGGTGTTGTTCAAGCCCCCACCTCGTACCTGGATCACTTTTGCCAGTGCTGTCCGCTCGCCGAGTGTGGAAACGATGGTCTTGGTGTGAAAGCTCTCCTAAAACTGCCTTTTTTGGGGTCTGAAAAAGTGACATGGCTTTCTGCTTCTAGGCTGGACTGTCCCCCGTGATTTACGACAACCTTACCGGCCTCATGACCAGCCTCATAGCCACGGAGCTGGAGAAAGTGCTCCTCAAATCCAGCTTCAACAGGGTAAGCAAAACGCTGCCCTCTGCAGCGGGGCAGGACGCGGCTCCACCACCCGCCCCCTGCTACCCCCAAGGGATGAGGCGAGGGCAGAGACAAAGGGACCTTGGAGGAAGCTCTGGGCGGCCAGCTCAGGGAGACCACAAAGGGAGAAAGTGCAGTTTGTGACGGGGCTGGGAGGAGCTTGAAGGGCTTAGAAGTGCTCTAGGAGGAACCCTCCAGCTCGGAGACCTCCCCCGGGGAACATCTCGGAGCTCTCCAGGCTGGGCTAACAGAGCTGCTTCTCCCCGCGCAGCTGGGCGGCCTGCAGTTCGACAAGGAGCTGCGGTCCCTCATAGCCTATCTCACCACCGTCACCACCTGGACCATCCGCGACAAGTTCGCCCGGCTCTCCCAGATAGCCACCATCCTCAACCTGGAACGGGTGAGCTGCGCCCACAGCTTTTTGGGGGGGTTGCAGGAGCCCCAGCTGGACTCTGTGGGGTGTCCAGGGTTCAGCCAGGTGTTGTCGTGCACGTGGGGAGGAGAGAAACTGAGAAATTCGCCCTGTGATCAATGGGTGTTTGCCTGCGGGGGTAATGGCAGGAAATCCTGCCCCTCCCAGTACAGCTGGAGTTTGACCCGTGCTGGTGCTGAGCCGCTTCCTGCAGCTCTCTCCCCTCTCTCCCCGCAGGTGACGGAGATCCTGGATTACTGGGGCCCCAACTCGGGCCCGCTCACCTGGCGCCTGACCCCTGCGGAGGTGCGGCGGGTGCTGGGGCTCCGCAAGGACTTCCGCGACGAGGACATCAAGCGCCTGCGCCTGTAGCTCCGCCTGGCCTCAGCACCGCAGCCGTGGAGCCAGCCCACGTCCTCCCGTTTTCGCGTGGTTTTGGGGCGATGGCTGCTCTTCTGCTCACCTTCCTCAGAGCAAGAGGCTCTTCGGGGCACGGGATGAAAAGCCCTCGGCCTTTTGCAGGACCAGAAATAGGGCAGCAGAGGAATCTCTCACGTTGAGAGCACCGAACACTAAACGTGCAAGTTTTAAGGGACAGGCTGGTGCTAGCATATGGCTCTTCGTTCCCTGGGGGAGGCCACAGAAGGTTCAAGAAACCTGGGGGCTGTCAGAGCACCGCTGAGCTGTGCCCCTGCCTCTCGTACTGCCCTGCAGCGAGTCCCTTGGGTTGTGGGTCCGCTCTCCCTGGGGGCAGAGGCAGCTGCTGGGGGAAAGGGAAGCGTTCCTGGGGGGAGGGCGCTTGGAAACCACGAGCGAGCCGCTGTAGGAAGCAGGGCTGTGTAAATAAACCTCGCCTGGCTGAGCAGCGACCTTGGGCTGCGTGTGTGTGCCTGGAGCCCTGAGCTGAGCCTGTCACCGTTCCAGCTCCCCTCCCCGGGTCTTTGCTAGCTCAGGGGGAGGCTGGGGAAGGACAGAGGAGAATGAGCACAGACTAGGAACAAGGTTTTTTTATTCAAAGATGATTGCAGGGATCAGTAAATGCAGAATTAACCTCTGGGCTGGGGAGGGGGTCGTGATTCCACACCCAGGGCTGGGGGCACTGCTGCTGGAGGAGCAGGGCCGGGCAGGAACACTCACCTTCCTCCTGCTGGAGGCAGCATCACCAACACTCAGTTTCCTTCAGAGATTGATAAAATCAGGCTCAAACCCAGAAATTAGCTGGATGCCAGCTGTGCCCCTCGCAGCCTGTCCTTCCAGCACCGCCTTCTGCCTGCCCAGCTCAGCGCAGCCCCTCCAGCCTGGGGGTTTTCAGGCCAAGCAGCAGCACAGAAAGGCCACGGCAAACCCTGAGCAGCCCTGGGAGTCCTGCTGATGAGCCTGGGGTCAGTGCTGCTCCCACACGGGGTGTCCCGGGGCGCTGCTGGCTCTGTCACACCCCTCCGGGAGGGGACAGCCCTGAGGGGAACGTTCCTGCTGCATGCGGCCGCTGGGTCCTCAGCCCCGTGTGTCCGTGATGGGCAGGGAAGTGCTTGAGGCCCTCACACCGCCACGGCCTCTCCCGGAGGGGCGCTGCCATCCAGCTCACATCCCACAACCTCCACCGAGACCCCATCCGTGTCCACTTCGATGCTGTGGATGCTGAAGTTACCCAGCCCCTGGAAGAAAAAGAGCGAAGGGGGCAGGAGGAGAGCTACGGTGAGGGGCTCACCCCCGTCAGCAACCCAGCCGTGCTGCTGAGCTTTAGCAGCAACCCCCTCGCACCCGAGGGGCCTTTTCTTACCTCAGCTTTGGCCAGAATTTGCTGCAAAGCCTCCTTCTGCCGCGGGGCTTTGGTGAGGACGTAGAGGAAGCCGCCGCCGCCAGCCCCGGCCAAGCACTGCCCGTGGACGTAGGGCCGCAGGGCGCCCATCATGCGGCCGACAGCCAGCGGCTCGCAGCCGGGGGCCATGCGCTTCTTCTGCTGCCAGTAGCGGTCCAGACACGTGCCGACGAGCGGCAGGTCACCTGCGGGAGGGAGGTCAAGAAAATATGGCAAAGAAAACAAACTGGTCAGTTTTTCTCCTCCTGGCGGGGGCAGAAACCTGGTCCTGACTCTCACGAGCTGAGTTCTGTCGTCTCTCTGCCCCAGTCCTCTGCCTGCTGAGCAGGGCACCCCACACGGTCACTCGGCTGTTCGTTTTTAACCCTCCCCAGGGGAGAATTTGCTTGTTTTAATGCTCCAGCCCAGCAGCGCAACACCAAACGAATCCACTTCAAGGCCAGGCCAGCCCCCTGCCCAGCAGATGACTCAGGAAAATCAACCAGATGCCGCGTGCCCTGCGGGGACGCTTCGAGCCCCGCTTCCTCCAAGCCTTAGCTTAAGTTTTGGGGCACTGCCTGTAACACGGGGGAGGACGTGAGGTTGCTGCAGCTCCCAGAGCCTGCACCGCCACAGCTGGTGTTCCCCAGTCCAGCACGGACGCTCCTGGGGGCGTTTGTGCTGCTTCGGTCAGTACAACGGGCAGCCTGGCGCAGGGAAGGGGCTCCCACCTTGCCTCAGGGCCCGGGCACACTCCTCGGCGTTGCTCACCAGCGCGCGGGCGTTGCGCACGACGCAGGGCAGCCGGGCGTACCAGTTCCTCACCACGTCCTGCGGGAGGCCGGGCTCAGGGGCGCCGCTGAAGGTGCCGGGCTCCGAAAGCCGAAGGGGAGCGCAGTTACCTGCAGCAGGTTGCGAGCCAGGCGAGTCTTCCCCGTGTACACCAGCAGCAAGTGGTCGCTGAGGGTGCGGGCGAAACCCTCGGGCACCGGGATCTCCTCCACCTCCACGCGGAGCGGCAGCTGCGCCTTCGACCTCCCGATCTTGATGCCGGGCACCAGCCCGCCCACCTGGTCCTGCCAACCTCCGCCTGCAGGGCAGGGGGGGCTCAGCCTCGTCCCGGCCCCCGCCCCAAATGCCGGGGGGCTCCCCCCGACCCCTACCCGTGGTCAGCCTCTGCTCCAGGTGCAGCACGGCGTGGACGAGGGACTCGGTGCTCGCAGCCTTGCCGGCCGCCCGGTACAGCGAGGCCATGGCCGCTCCCGCCAGGATGCTGCTGGTGCCTGCGGGGAGCATGGGCAGGGTCAGGGCGGCGAGGGGGGGACACCAACGCCAGCCCCCTCCTTGCGGACGTACCGAGGCCGGAGCCGTGGGGCAGCTTGGACCAGGTGTGCACCTCAAAGCCGCCCCCGAAGCTCCGCATCAGCTGGGCCCGCAGGGGTTCCTGCGAGGGGAACTGCACGATCTGGGTGCAAATGAAGGCAGCTTTGAGCAAGGCCCCTGGAAATAAAAAAAAAAAGAGAGATGAAAGCCGGATCCCGCATCGCCCCCGACGAGAGGAGTTGAGGAACAGAGCAGGTCGCTCCCAGCAGCTCAGGGACGCCAGGGAAGCGGGTGCACCTCACCTGGGGCGTGCGGCTGGCAGTAATCCCTCAAGTCCTCCAGCTCCCGGCACACCAGCTCGGCCACCGCCTTGCCCCGCGGCGCGCCGCCGAGGCTGACGAGGCGCAGCTCCGGCTCGGGGATGCGCCGCACGCGGGCGCCGATGGGCCGGCAGCCGTCCACCAGCACCGCCACGTCCACCACGGCCCCCCCGTGCTCGTAGGTGAGCGGGGGGGTGTCGCTCCAGCCCCCTGCCGAGGCACGCCGTCAGTCCCAGCTCCTTCTCCATCCCCTCCGCCCCGCCGGGCCCGCCGCGGGATGGAAAATCTCACCGGAGAGGTCGAGGCGTGCCGGACACACCGCCTGCACCCAGCACCCCAAGGGCGGCAGCTCCGCGGGCTGCACGGTGACGAACTGGCAGGAGGACATCACCGCCTGCCGGATGAGGATCTGCTCGGCCCCCTCGTAGTGCCGGGCCGCTCTCACCAGCAGGTCAGGCCTGCCAAAAGAGCGACGCTGAGCCCACCTCCGAGCATGCTGACACCCGGGGGGGGGATGGCAGCCGCGCGCCAGCCCCTGCCTCACCCGCTCATCCACTTCTGCCGCTCGGCTGCCAGCTCCCGCACGCCGCCGGCGACGTCCCCGCTCTCCAGGCGCCTGAAAGCCGAAGCCCACTGGCTGTTGGCCGCGGGGCCGCTGCGCAAGCCGCCCTCGCCGCGCGCCAGGCAGCCCAGCACGTCGGCGATGCAGGCGAGCGCCCGCGCTGCGACACCCGCGTCGGCGGCCGTGGAGGCAACTGGAAAACGAAGGGGGGTTGCGTGTCACCCGACCCAGCCCGCTTCTGCCGCAAGCTGACCCCGGGGGAGAGGGATTTGCCTCACCGAACGCCCCGCAGCGGGGCTGCCACGCTCTTACCCTCATCCAGCGTGCCCAGCACGGCCTCGTGGTAGCCCTCGTGGACGGCGCTGCGGATGAGCGGCAGGAGGCTGCCGTCCCGGCGCCCCAGCAGCACCCGGCGCACCTTGAGCTGGCCCTGCAGGAAGAAGAGGGCCCGACGGGCGTCCAGCTCGGCCTCCTTGTCCAGGCAGGGCAGCAGCTCCTGCCAGGACATGCGCCAGGCCGCCCGCCAGCGCTCCAGCCGCCCGTCGGGCCCCGCCGCCGGCGCCAGCAGCCACAGCACGTCCTCCAGCCCCAGCGCCTCGGAGGCGTGCAGCACCGGGAAGAGCCGGGCGCTGAGCAGGCAGCGGTTGCTCCGCGGCGTCTCGGCGTCCCAAAGGTCCCCTTCCCTGGAGGAGGGAGAGCCCGTCAGCGCTGCTCCGGGGTTCGAGGGCAGATTCCGGGTGGGGAGGAGGGGTTGAGGTGGCCACGATGGCTCCTCGTGGCGTGGGGTGGCGCTGGGAACCCCAGGGGAGCTCCGTCTGAGCACGTGGCACCTACCGTACGCCCGTCCGACGGAAAAACTCGGCCCAGGGCACGTTGAGGTAGGTGGAACTTTCAGAAGGGCTCTAGGGGGGACGCGGAGGGGCCGGTGACACCCCAGCCCCGCGGGGAGGCCCGCCCCACATCGCCGTGCCCGCACCTGCCAGTCGTCGAGGCGGCCGCTGAGCGTGAACACGCGGCAGGACAGGGCCCGCAGCCGGACGCGGTGGCCCTGCAGGACGACGTCGCGCAGGGGACAGCCCTGCAGGGCTGGAGACGAGTCTGCCGTGAGGCCCGTGAGGAGGCAGCCGGGGCCGATGTCCAGGGGACCCTGAGGAGGAAGCAGCGGGACTGTGAGCAGCCCCCAGAGCAGCCCCCGACCTCGGAAGGGTCCGGGCGCCCCAGGAGACGCGCCGTGGTCGGCAAAAGCCGGGCGCTGGGGTGGGACACGAAGCTCTGCGGGGACGCGGGGCTGCAGGGACACAGACTGCACAAATTCAGGCCAGGAGCCAGCCTCCAGGGTCCAAAAAGGCAGCCAGGAGGGGCAGGGTGCCCCAAAACTCGCGGCAGCGTGTCCCCTCCGAGTCCCCCCGGCCACGTACCCGCAGGTGACAGTGCTGGACGGCGCTGCCAGCCGCCAGCCGCACGGCTCCCTCCAGCAGGCTGTTGGTGACCGAGGAGCCGTCCTCCAGGAGCCAGGGCTGCTGCAGGGGACACGGGGACACCGGGGTTCGGCCCCGCAGCGGGGAGCGACGCCCCAAAGAACGCGGGTGAGAGCGAGGCGGGGCGGGAGGACCTACGTCGGCCTGGCAGTGGGCTGTCTTGCAGAAGCGGAGGTGGCTGGAGGAGCCGGGCAGGAGCGTCAGGCTGCGGATGTGGTCGCTCGCCGACGCCGTCAGGTAGTCGTAGGACGCGTCGGGGATGCAGGCTGCGGGGAGCAGGGAGAGATATCAGCGTGCAGACGGCAAACGCGGGGCCAGGAGGTGCTCCCGGCATCCCCAGCAGCCCTCCCTGCCGCCTTCCTCCCCGGGGAAAGAGCCGGCGCCAGACCCCAGATTTCTCCCCACCCAGGGGAGGAGGTGACACCGCACGTCCCCCGCAGCGCCGCTCACCCACGCTGAGAGGGAAGGCGCGGAGAGACGCCCACAGCACGGAGCGGGCGCTCCTCGCGCTGGCGTCGCTGCCGCCCTTCACAAAGTCCTCCTCCGTCACGCCCCGCGCCATGCTCAGCACGACGTCGAAGAAGAGGGAGAGCTGGGGACAGAAGGGACGCTTTGGGCCGGCCCCGCCGCGAGCACGGCGCCCACGGGCGTCCCGCGTCCCCACGGGGCGTCACCTGGATGGGTGGTGCCCCCGAGTCCAGCCCCAGGTAGGTGCAGGCGTCCAGGGGAGGGATAACGTGGGTGGCCAGGAGCTGCTCGGCGGCGTCCGAGGAGAAGAAAACCACGCCGCACACCTGCGGGGGCACGGCGGGGCTGAGCCCGGGGCGGGCAGGTGGCACGAGGGGAGGTGACCCGAGGGACGTACCAGCGGGACGCTGCCATCGGGCCCCGCGCACCGCTGGATCTGGGCCTCCGTGCCTCTGTAGATGATGTCGTGCACCAGCCCCTGCGAGTGGGACCGCCCCGAGGAGCTTTTTGGGGCGCCCCAATCCAAGCAGCCCCCGCAGGGACAAAGGGGCAGAGACCTCCAGGGCGGAGGAAGGCAGCGGGAAGCCCCTCCGACGGGGCTCCAGGGAGGCGGTACTGTTAGAACTGCCACCGACCTGCTCGTCAGCAAGGTACACCCCGTGGTTCCGGGCGTACGCCTGGCTGCCGGGCACGGCGATCACTCGGACGCCCTGGAAGCCGTCCCAGTCGATGCCTGGGGACGGGGACGTGAACCAGTGCCTGCTGGGGGCACCTGGCCCCACACAGCCACCCGAAAACCAGCCACCACGGCAGCAGCACCCGGCCTCGGCCACACCGGGCGCTGCCAACCACCCCCGAGCCCTTCTGGGTGCCACCCATGGGTGCGCTCAGCCCCGGGCAGCTCGGGTGCGCTCTGAGCAGCGGGTGTCTGGGCACGGGAGCGTGGCAGAGGCCGAACCGGCCGCGTTGCTGCCACCTGAGCCCGTCCCGAGCCCAAGCGGGCGCTGGAAGCAGGGCTGGTGCCCACTCACCTGGTGCTGAGGGCACGGTGAGGAGCATGTCGGTGCTGCACACCCACAGGCCGGGCGGGGAGCCCACGCAGAGCTGCCGAGAGAGGGGCCGTGCATCCGGGGGGGGCTCAGCACCCCTGGGGGGCACTCAGCGCCCTCGTCACCCCGCTGGCGGCACCCAAAGGTGCCCCAGGCCCACGCTGGTGCCGGGGTGGCCCTGTCCCACACGCACCCGGTGTGTCAGGGTGTGCAGCAGGCTGTCCAGGTTGCACACCGGGGCCTCGGCCGGGGCGTCGGGGTCCTCCGCGGGCAGGCAGGTGAAGGCCCGGCCGCAGTCGTCGAAGGAGAATTCGCGGCCCTGGGGGGGGGGGAGAGAACAGGGGAGAGATGTGGGGGGGCTATGAGCCAGGGGTCAGAGCGACCCCAGGATGGGCAGGGGGCCCATCTGCAGCCCCCCCTCACCATGTGCAGCACGAGGATCCGGGCATCCCTCAGGACGTCGGAGGACACCACCTGGGGGGCAGAGCGGGAAGCAGTCGGCAGTGGGGACCCCCAGGACCCCCCAACACCCCCACCTCAGGACATCCCCCTATCCGGACCCCCCTCCTCAGTACCCCTGGTACTCCCCCCCAGACCTCAATCCCCCAGGACCTCCCCACCCGGGACCCATTCCCCTGCCCCCAGGACCCCCC
>CM021775.1:12549248-12591294 GCA_011076525.1 Nettapus auritus
AGGGGGATCGGGGGGAGACCCCCGGGTGTGGGGCTGGGGAGGTGGGAGGGAAACGGGGGGATCGGGGGGGGAACGGGGGGACAGGGGGTGGGTGTACGGACCGTGTGGGAGAGCCCCCGGAGCCCCCCCGGGGTGGGCGATGGGCTGGGGGGGTCCCGGGGGGGTCCCCGGGGGGTGCTGGGGTTGTGGGGGGACACGGGGGTGTGGGGGGGGAGCGCGGGGGGGGAGCGTCCCCGGGGACACCCGTGTCAGCCGGGGGGGCAGCGGGGCCGGCACCCCCCCGTATGCACCCCCACACCCCGTTGTTTTTGGGGGCCGGGGCTCCCAAACCCCCGCAGCGCCCCTCGGGTGCCCCCCGTTCCCTGCCGGCACCCATGGAGGTGCTGATTAACGGGGTGAGCTCACGCAGGGGCCCGCAGCGGGGACGGGGGCGTCCGGACACCCCCATTGGGGTGGGCGCACTGGGGCCAAGCCGGGGGGAATGGAGGGAGGCCGCGGAGCGAGGCCCCGACACGTTTCCTCTTCGTGGAGGAAGCCCGCGGCCCCCCGCCGACGCCACCGCTGCTCCCTGGCCCCGCGGCCAAACCACGGCGGTGATGGCGTGCTCGGTGCCGGGCTCCCCGCGGGTGTTTGGGGCAACGGAACAAGTGCAGCACATGGGGGGCAAGGGGGCGAGGAGGTGCTGGGGGTGCTGGAGGTGCTGAGCCCCCGCTCCGAGGGGCTGTTGCCTGCCTGAAGGGTGTGGGTTGTGGCTTGGTGGGAGGCAACCCCGTGGGACCCAACGTGGTGGGACCCGACCCCAAGGCTTGGTGGAACCTGAGCCCTCGGGACCCAACGCAGTGCCTTAGGACATGACCCGGTCATACCCGACCTGGTGGCTTGGTGGGACCCAACTTGGTGGGATCTGACCTGGTGGGACCTGATGCAGTGGTACCCAGCCCTGTGGCTTGGTGGGACCTGAACTGGTGGGACCCAATCCAGTGGGACCCAACGTGACAGCATGGTGGGACCTAATCTGGTGGGACCCAGCCCAGTAGCTTTGGTGGCACCCTACTTGGTGGCACCCAACCTTGTGGTCCTATGTGCTCTGACATCGTGGGACCCCCTGGTGGGACCCCACACCCATGCCTGCAGGCGCTCAGCACCCCCCTTCCTCCTCTCCCATCCTGCCCCCGATGGGGTCCCACCGCAAGGCTTTGCACCGTGCCGCGAGTGGAAGGTCCCGGAGAGAAGCGCTGGCGGTGCCGACGGGCGCGAGGCTGGCTCACAGCGCCACCTGAACCCTGGCTGGGGCTCGCCACGTGGTGCTCGGCGCGCTGTCGCTCCCAAACCCCGCTTCTCCCTTCCTCCTCCTGCTGCAGACATCAGGCACCGCAGTGACCCCATCACAACGCTATGAGTGACGCTCTCTGGGGCGCCCCGGGCAGGTGGCACCCGTGGGTGCGCCGTGGCCACGATGCCCTGCTCACCACGGCTGGTTGCTTCGGGCGTTAATTCTGCAGAAACGCACCTGCAGGGCACGTTCGTCCCCAGCTGCGGGCGGGGAAATGCCCACGGAGGGAGGATGCTTGCCGGTCCCTTCCTCTCGCGGCCTGGGCAAATATTTGCGAGCAGGTTAATAATTCGGGCAGGGTGCCACCAGCGCCCAGCTGGCTCTGCAAAGCGATCGGCCGCGGTGCCGGGCAATTCTTGTCCTTATCCCCACGAGGGCTTTGTAGGGAGCAGCCCAGGTCCAATGTCCGTCCCCCCTTTCCGCTGCAGGCTGCTGTCCCCGAGGTGTCCCCGGCGCAGGGACGATGAGCGCTGCCGCAGCCTGGAGCCAGCTGGGGACGGGTCCCCGAGCCCGCAGAGCCACGGGGACGCGGAGCTACGGCTGAGCCCGGCGTGCCGAGCCGTGCCGCGCCGTGCCGCGCCGCGCCAGGCGGATGGAAAGCTGCGCCCCGGCAGGTAAGGGTGCTCCAACCCACCCCATAGTGGTGCGAAGCCCCCCTGGCCCCTGAGGCCTTGCGGGCCGGGCTTTGTGCCCCCTCCCCACAGTGACCCACGTCTCTGCACCCCACAGGGAGCCCCGCCGGCCGCCTGCCCCCTCCCGAACCCACCCCGTGCCCCAGCCCTATGCCAGGCGAGCAGCGCCCGCCGTGCCCACCCACCCACCATGAAGTGCTCGCTGCGCCTCTGCTTCCTCTCGACCGCCTTCCTCCTCGTCTTCGTCATGTCCGTGCTCTTCACCTACTCCCACCACAGCATCGCCTACCTGGACCCCGGCGGGCTGGGCGGCATCCACCGGGTGAAGCTGGTGCCCGGCTACGCCGGCGTGCGGCGCCTGGGCCACGGGGGGCTGTACCCGAGGGGCTGCGCCTGCCGCCGCTGCCCCGAGGACGCCGCCGATGCCGCGGCGGCGTGGTTTGACAGCCGCTACGACGGCCGCGTCTCCCCGGTGTGGACCAAGGAGAACATGGAGCTGCCACCAGATGTCCAGCGGTGGTGGATGGTGAGCGTCCCCGCAGCGTGCGGGGCCCAAGCGCTTCGGAAACTCCTCTGGGCAGCGCCTCGTCCCTGCATCCATGGCCGCCGGGTGGCTCCAAGCTGATTTAATTGCCATGTGGGGCAGGCCCAACATTTTGGGCCTCGTTTCCCCTATTTTTGACTCTTTTTTTATCCTTTCCCCACTTGCAACTTCCCTCCCTTGCTCACTGCCCTGTTTTTACCCCCCCTTGGGATCCTGCGGCATCTCTGCCCTGCCGAGCCCCCTTCACTCGGCGCTGTCTTGGAGGGGTGGGGAGGGGGCTGCCAGTGCCACCCCCCTGCCTGACACCCCCCCGCCACCCTCCTTGTCACCCCGCAGATGCTGCAGCCCCAGTTCAAGTCCCACAACACGCAGGAGGTGCTGAGCAAGCTCTTCCAGATCGTGCCGGGCGAGAACCCCTACCGCTGGCGCGACCCGCGCCACTGCCGGCGCTGCGCCGTGGTGGGCAACTCGGGCAACCTGCGTGGCTCCGGCTACGGGCCCGAGATCGACGGGCACGACTTCATCATGAGGTGAGGGCTGGGGTGAGAAAACGCGGCCTAAAAGCGGGACCCCCATGGCCGGGCTGGGGGCTCGCCCGGCCCCTCCGCGCCCCAGCGCCTGCCTCTGTCCGCAGGATGAACCAGGCGCCCACGGTGGGCTTCGAGGGGGACGTGGGCAGCCGGACCACGCACCACTTCATGTACCCCGAGAGTGCCAAGAACCTGCCCGCCAACGTCAGCTTCGTGCTGGTGCCCTTCAAGACGCTGGACCTGCTCTGGATCGCCAGCGCCCTCTCCACCGGCCAGATCAGGTTGTAAGTACCGGTGGCACCGCCGTCATTGTCCCTCGTGTCACATGCAGAGGTGGCATTGCCTCGGGGCCTTTTTGTCCTGTGCTGGGAGTGGCGAATGCTCACAGCTGGGGCTCCTTTGTTCCTCCATCCCGTCTCCACCCTCCCCTCTGCTTGTCTTTTTTTGCCCCCAGCACATACGCGCCCGTGAAGCCTTTCCTGCGGGTGGACAAGGAAAAGGTAAGGACGGCCCCGCACCTCTGCCCCGGGGTGGGGACAGACTCAGTGCGCCGGGCTGCTCAGCCAGCGTCCCTTCTCCCCTCCCTGCCAGGTGCAGATCTACAACCCTGCCTTCTTCAAGTACATCCACGACCGCTGGACGGAGCACCACGGGCGCTACCCCTCCACCGGCATGCTGGTGCTCTTCTTCGCCCTGCACGTCTGTGACGAGGTGGGTGGTGGTGGCAGGGAGGTGACGTTTGCTCCCACACCTTGCAGAGCTGGCTAATTTTTTTATTTTTTAATTCTATTTTTGGGTGCTGCCTCTCACCCCGCAGGTGAACGTCTTCGGGTTTGGCGCTGACAGCCGGGGCAACTGGCACCACTACTGGGAGAACAACCGCTACGCCGGCGAGTTCAGGAAGACCGGGGTGCACGACGCCGACTTCGAGGCGCACATCATCGACATGCTGGCCAAAACCAGCAGGATCGAGGTCTACCGGGGGAACTGAGGGCCGGACGGCGGCGCGTCCTCCAGCTCACCTACGCCAAGGAGCGGGGCTCGGTGCCCAGCCGGCAGCGGGTGGCCCCCGGCACCCATGGGTGCTCGCCGGCAGCCCCCGGCCGGCAGCACGGCCCCGATGGAGCTGCCCCAGGCGGCGCTTGGTGCCTGTGACCAATCAGGTTTTGAGCGAAAAAGGAGACTTTTTGTTGTTCTGGGGGTTTTTACTTAATATTATTGTTATTAAGGAACCCGTCTCAGCCGAGCGAGGATTTACAGACGCACTCAGCACCTGGCCGGCCAGCGGGAGCGCCCGACTTGCATCTCTTTACAGTCAAACCAAATGCTGCTCTTTTTAAAATGAAAACAAACAAAAAGAAAACACACACAAAAGAAAACTGAAGCCCGGCGACTTCGGGGAGCGCCCGAGCCAAGGGCAAAGTGACAATCAGCCCCCGAGGGCGCAGCCGTGCCGTGCCACCACAACGGTCACTTCCTCCAGCTCTGCCTGTCCCCGGGCGCAGAAGCCGCCGCTTTCGTCCTTTAATTTGATTTTTTTTCTCCCCCTTCACTTGGCGATGTCCCTTTGCGGCTGCAATCCCACGGCCCCCGGGAAGGGGAGGTCGGACTCTCGTGGCCCCATTGCCAGAGCCTGCTGTGGCGCATTGGGATCGGGCTGTGCTGTGGGGATGCTGGCTTGGGGACCCCGCTGCATCAAGGCCAGCATCCTGGGTGCTCTTTGCCCAAGGTTAGGAGAAATTTGGGGTGGGTGGCAGCATGCATCCTGCAGCTGAGACCTGCACAGCGGCAGCCCTGTCCCTCTGCAGCACCCATGTCCCCATTATGGTGACACCGATGCGGGGCAGCGGGCGCGTGGTGATGGACGGAGCGGGCTTTCCCTTCCCTTTCAGAACAGAAAAAGGGCAGGTGGGGCTGGCTTTAGCAGGTGGACGAAGCGTGCTTTGTCTTTTGTTGTTCCCCCGTTTTCTCTGGTGAGAAGCTGGAAACCCAAAGTCTTTGCTCTGCTCACGCCGGCAGGCGAGGCGTGCGATTTTTGGGATGGGGATTTTCGGATCCCCAGGGCTCCCCCGGTGCCAGTGGCACAGGCAGGGGGCACAGCCTCCAGGTGGTGTAATTAAAACCGCTTTCTTTTGGGCAATCAAGCAGCTGGGGGTGGGAGATGCTGGAAAGCTCAAGACAAAGGCAATCATGGAGCCGCTGGGCAACGCGAGCCCCGCGCCTCCCCCCGGGGGAGCCCAGCCCGCGCCCTTGCTGCAGCAGTTATTTGAGGACCGATCACGCAGGGAGCTTTGGGGGCTTGGTGTATTTTTCCTTTGACATCTGGCTTTTCTGTAGCAGCCCCTTACCTGTTTCTCTGCTTCGGATTGATTTTTTTTTCCACAGGGTTTTCTTTTTTGATTTTTTTGAGGTTTCTCTCTGCAGTCGTGAAGTGCAAGGCTTGGGGCACCCGGGCTGGGCCCTCTCCTCTCCTCTGCCTGCGGGGCTCCAATCCCCGGGGTTCTTCTGGGCAGGTTTTGGTAGAAGCAGCCCCAGGACACATCCTGCACCCTCCTGGGCTGTTGCCTTGGCGTTTGGTCCGTTTTTTTTGTTGTTTTTTTTTTTTAGGGGAAGAAAACCACAAAAATCACAAAACCACGAGCAACAACGAGTGCCTTGACCACCTCCTGTCGGCCGCGCTGGACCGAGCCCGCCGCCGCGCTGCCCCGCGAGGTGGGGATGCACCGGGGCTGACCCGGGCCTTCCTCCCCTTCCTTCCCCTCCTGGGGGGCACCGGGCGGCCTCCGGGCACCTCCTGGGTGCGGGGCAGAGGCTGGCGAGGACTGATCCGGCGCGACGGGGCTGGACCAGCACCGCTCCCCGCTCCGGGCCAGACAATCACGGGGCGAGAGGATGCGCCAGGTCCTGAGCCCGCCGGCAGCACCGTGCCAGCATCCGACAGTTTTTCGGCTAACTTCCTTCCCCCCCACCCTTTTTATTATTATTGTTGGTGTTATTTAAAGTGTCCCGCCACGAGGACTCGCGACCACTCCACGCACGAGCATGCTGCACGCCCCGCGGGCGCTGCGCCTACGAGCACCACTGTACTGTACATAGAGGAGACGTAGGCAGAGGCTACGGGCAGGGGGTGCCCGTTTTGGGGGCACACAGGCGGAAAGAGAGGTTTTGGGGGCCTCCATCACACGGTGCCCGTGCCACGGCCGGGGGGGGTTCACGTAGCTTCTGCCTACGTGCATACTTCTGCACAAAACTGTCTTAAACCAACTTTTTTTTGGTTTTGGTTTTTTTTTTTTAGTCAATAAAAATCATGCATCCACACCGCTCCGTGTTTTCCTCCTGTCCCCAGCCCTGCCTGCCCAAAGCCTGCCTTTGGGCGATGTCACTGCTCTGCAGCCACCCCTGCGACCCCAAAAAAGGGACGGGGACACTTGTAGGGCACAGGACAGAGCCTTGTCCCTGATCTCTGTCCTGCCCCAGGCAGGGGGTGGCACAGGGCTGCTTCAACCTACCGTAGGTGCGCTATCCTACACAGGGAGAGTTTTCCCTGTCTCCTGCTGGGAGTTAAAACTTGGGCATTTGTCTCAAGAACGGTTTTGGAGCACTTTCCCCAGGGCTTTGGGGTGCTGCAGCAGCTCCCCGTGGCAGGCAGCTGGCGCATCCCTCGGTCAGCCCGCGTTGCGTGGCGAGGGCTGCTCCAGGAGCCAGCCACATCCACATCCTGGCAGGAAAGGCAACAAGCACAAGCTGAAACAAAGGAAATTCCACTGAAAGGGAAGCAGGAGGGAAAAAAAAAAATAAATCAAAACTCACCCTTTGTGTTCTGACATCCCCAGGGGGTTTGCTCCAGCTGGGTGCTGGCAGAGGGCTGGGGCTCTCCATCAGCCAGAGGAGGCTGAAACCCCACACAGCGTTCTGGGGCCGTGCAACACCCGCCCCAGGGGCCTCCTCCAGCCCCAGCCCCAGCCCCCAGCTCCCCTCATCGCCCCTGGAGCAGGGGACCACCACACGTCCCCACGGGAAGCCACCCGAGGACCACGCGGTTTGGATCCTGACGGTAACAGAAGGCTCTCACGTAACAAAGCGCTGATTCGGGAGTAGTTAAAACGCTTCTTTATTAATATACAAACCTAGCAACGTTTAAGCCAACCAAAATATTAAATGAAGTAAAGCACGATATAAATACAGCACACGTAATAACACGGCCTCGGAGAGCAGCGGGCTCACCCCTTGCTGTGCGCTGGGGAACCAGCGCCCCTCGCCCCGCAGCGGGGTGCAGCCCTCAGGACCCCTCTGCCACCCCAAACCCCCCCCGAGCCCAAAGCCCAGGGAGGGGAGGTGCTGCTGCTGCCCACCGGGGCAGACCCCGGGTGATGTTCACAAGCCCCACAGTCGAAGGGATTCGGGAGAGTTGCCGCGCTGCCGGGATCCAGCTGCTGGTTGCCCCACAATGGGCACAGCCATCGGGGAAACCTCGCCTGGCCCACCTCAGCCACGTCCATTGCACGACATTCACAAGCGTAAGGCACTAGGAAGTGTTTTCTCTGTTGAAACAGGGACTGGAAGTGAACTTGCCTCAGGTTCTGGTGGCTGGAGGACGCGGGACTTGTTGCTGTCCGTGCAAAGCGGCGCGTCCCTTGTTGGTGGCTGCCGCGTAACCACGCTGCCGGGAGCAGCCGGTGGCAAGCACGTGCGTGGGATGGTCAGCTGTCACCAGCTCGGACAAACCAATAAATATCAACGAGCGCCGTCCCCAGGAGCCTCTTTCGTTATAAATCACCGCTCCTCCTCACGGAGACGCCTTGCTCGGACTAGGCAGGGTGCCTGAGCCAAGGCGACGCCAGCAGCGCAGCTCAGCCCCGGGATGAGTGGAAGATGAGGAATCGCGGCCCTCGGAGTGCACACGAGGTCCCCAGCACCGAGAAACCCTCGAGCCTGATACAGCACGAGCAATATCCTGAATAAATCCACTTCTGGAAAAACAGGAACACGCACCAAGGCTCTGCCAAGGCTCTCCCAGCCCGCCCCGCACGCCCCGAGCACAGCAAGAAATCAAGCGGCACACGCGGGCAGTGCACAAACACCTATCCGAAAAGCCTTAAGGCATTTACAGATATGTAAAGACTTTTTTCCTCCCTCAAATGCACTCGCTGAGGGCTCCAAGCACGCTACAATCACGACGTTTAAGGGAAGTGTAAAGTGCAAAGAAAATTTCCAACTGCTTTCCAGAGACAGCCTGAAGTCGCCTGGTGACATTAATCCCTTCTCCCCCACGCCCCGTTTCCTGCCTGAACGTTAAAAACAACAGCAACAATGAAGGAAACGAGCGGCCCTAACGAACACTTAAAGAAAAGATAGCTTAAAACAAAAAAGCATCTCGACGTGGGCAAAAAAAAAATCAAGCCGGTCAAGTATGACAATAAATACATTTGGGAAGACAAACCCGAAGGTGATGAAGTTTTTGCTGGACTGCTCCAGCAGCCAAGTGTTCTGTTTGAAACTAGGGCGTCTGCCCTTGCAAGCAATTTCTTTTCCAAACATGGAAAACTGCCTTTTTTTTTTTGTACGTTTCTTCTCAAAATGTAAACCTTTTGGTTAAAGCGTGCTGGAAAGCCAGGGCTGCACAACGAGTTCTCCAGCACCGAGGAAGAGGCTTGCAGGGGACGGGGCTGTAGTCCCGGAGCGGAGGAGGCTCGGGGCAGAGCCCGCGGGAGGCAGGGTGGTGCCACCACCTAGGAGCTGCGGAGCTCAAATGGATGCAAAGAGACAGATCTAGAGCAAAGCTGGCCCAGGCGATGAGGCGCTGGGCGGGGGGAGGAGAGGAATGCCGCGCACGAGAGGTCCTGCGGCACCCGCCGAGCCGGGGGTGTCGGGAAAAGCAGCGAGACCTGCGGCAGCTTGAACACAGAAGGGGGAACCCAAACCCCGGCTTACAGCAAGACCTGGAGAGGCAGGCACATGGCCTCTGCTCCTCGCCACAAACAGAGGAGCAACAACGGCACCAGCGAGGTGATCGGATCTGGACAGCGGTGTGAGCACCGAGCAGACGAGGAGGAATGAGGCCTGGCAAGGACAGACGTGAAAATCACACACTCCTGGAACATAAAACATTTCTGAACGCGCAGCCTCAATTTCAACCTCAGGTCACCAAATATGAACAACCAAGTCCTCTAACACCAGTTTTACTGCAGCGTTTCAGCATCCCCTCGGGGATTAAGAACTATGAGAGCTTAGGCAAGGACGCGACAAGGGTAAGGCCACGCAGCACGCCTGGAGAAGTCGTTGAGCGGAGCTGGAGCGGGCTGCCCACAGAGCGCTGCCTCTGGCGCGTGCTCCCGGCGCTCCTCGGCCAAGCGGCACCTTCCCAGCCTCCAGGGACGCTGCGCAGCGGGGAGGATGCACCTCTGTCAGCAAACCCACGCCAACGCGGCCTTCTGGGGAAGAAAAAGCACACCTACACGTGCCACGTGCACACCACGGGCACGTTTAATGGTTGTCACTGAAGGGCAACACGGTTATCCCAAAGTGGGTTATGCTCCACCTACGTATTTCAGCCAAAAAGATGAATTCCTTTCTCATACCAAACTCCAGCCAGCCGCGGCTCGCAGTCCTACCACGCTGAACGTGAACAAGTCACCTTCCTCAGCAAACCACGGCGTGTTTTTACAGCCCACACCATCCAGCACCGTGGGCATTAAGCTTGTGTCAGAGCAGCTTCCAAAGGTCCAGTGTCCAATTTTCTAATCTGAAGTTGTTCTAGAGGTGGTAACTCTTCAGTTGGTTTGTTCTTCCTTTTCAAGCACCCCACTTGCAGCCGTCAGGCGAAGGCAGCCGTCTTGCATCCCTGCTTCACGCCCTGGAAGAAAGCAGCGCTAGGAGCGCCCCGCTCAGCCCCAGCATCTGGCCCTGTCCTAAAAGCTGCCATCCCGCTGTCCCACCCGAGCTGGAGACGACAGACGACTCGCGGTAAGGCCAGAAATACCCGCCAGAAGTCGCACAGGATCTCCAGCAGCAGCTGAAGCCTCCGGGTTCAGACATGGAAGAACCGGAATTCATCACCGGGAGAGCAGGAGCTGTGGGACCGCCAGCTGCCTGCACCAGCAGGGCGACGCTGCGGAGTACTGCCCTACCTGCCGCACGAGGCGCGTTCATTCTTGTCCTCTGCTCTTGGTACGGAGAGATCTAGACACTAAATAAAGCTTAGCAGCCAGAACGGCAGAAGTAGCTCGCAAAACTTCACAATTTTTGTTGTCAGAACTGCCGTGGGAAGAGAAAACCGTGTCACAAGTTATCTGAGGAACTAACGGGCACCTGTGAAACAGGGGGAAAGAAAAACCACCAGGAGGAACAGAACCTGGCTGCAACTGAAGCGATGCTTCAGCACCGGGAGGACACGCTGCTGACCTTTTAGTTCGCTCTGAACTAATTATAACTCGCCAGAGCGAGTGGCTTAGCTGAGAACTCTCCAGCAGCTGCTCTCAGCACTTCAGCCCGCCTCAGCTAACACTTGGCGTCCTCCCGAGGAAGCCTCACGTCTCTCCAGCGACAACAAGCGGCACACGAACTCTTAATGGCTGCACTAAGGTGCCTCCTAAGTGCCGAGCAGAAGCTCTTCTTTGGCCTAGCACCTCTTTCCTGGGAAAGGAAGGCACAGCAGCGTCCCAGGAAGCCACACAGAAGGACAGCAGGACGGACAGGAATCCTCCTCGAGAGCCCCGCTGCATGATTTTCAGGTAATGTGCCGGCAGGGCAGAGGTCCTCTTTGGTACGCGCATCCACAACGGGCACAGTGGGATCACGGCATCTCTCCACGCAAAAAAGGGCTGGACGTTAGCCTGTTGATGCCTGGTGAGCCTCGCGTCCCAGCCATTTACAAATTCACCGTTTACAAAGGAGAGCACATAAAGAAGTGACATCTGCGTCCAAGCTACTAGCCCACTAGCTTGAATCCTTCCTCCTCCCTTCATCCTGTGCCTTATCCCGATTCTCCACCGTTGTTTCACAGCTTCTGTGTCTCCCTGAATGGAGGAACTTGCTCTGACAACCTGTTTTTAAGGTGTAAAGGTTTTCCCCTTCACATTTCTTGCCTTAAGGCCATCCAGTTCCTTTTGTGCGCTGAGAATAGCCACAAGCTGGCAAAGACACGACCTAAAGCAACTAAAGCAGCAGAAAACAAACCCAAAGCAAGAACTTGCAAAGGTTTCGAGCTCATATTTACACTACTGATGCTCACCAGTTAACTGGAAAAGAAAATGCCCCATGAGGTTCTAGATTACAGAGCGTTCCCCACGCTGCCAGGGCTGGCCTCAGAGCAAGGCTGTGACTGAAGTCCCGCAGGACGCTGGCATCGGCAGCAGCGGGAGGACGATGATGAATACGTCAGAGGCAGGGAAAACACCCAACAGGTCTCCTTCCAGTAAAGAGAGAACACCTTGGGTTCTGATTGTGCTCACAGTGGGAGGAAAGAGGGAAAGGTGTAAATCCGTGTGACAGAACTTGGCACCCTGTTTTCTTCCGTGTTAGAGTCAGAGCACGCTGACAGCCCAAGAAGGGGTGAAGGCCCTGAACCATCTGAAGCAATTCGGAACCCCACTGCCACAGCCCCAAACTCCCTCTTTCGCTCCCTTCAGGTGAGGTACTACGAAGAGAAGTGCAACAGGTTTGAGAAGAGAACAGAAGAGAACAGAAGACACCTTGCTGGAGTCCCGCAGGCGCTGCTGAGCTGCTGTCACCACCAGAACTCGCCGTGTTTCTTGGGGCAGCCCCAGCCCCACAGGTGAGACGCGTGCCGTGGGGTTTTCCTCTAGTTTTGGAACAACCGCAGGCAGCCAAAACCACAAGATGTCATCCCCTGCTGCTGCTCAGGGTCCACGAACACACAGGTTTTATATGAAACCCTGCCAGACGAGCCTGATGGAGTCACACACACACAAAGGAAAGCGAAGGAACATTCACAGAGACTGGACACTGTGCAGCTGAAACAGAAGCAGCATTTCAACAGTGCTATCAACATGAAACACTAACGTCTGCCCTTGTTAGAAGTCAGTATTTTTGCTAATAAAAAACCCAACCCCGTTCCTTTAGGGAAGTAAAACACACATGCTGCTCTTGGGTTATATTTATACAAGGCCGTCTAGCTTCAGCGACCCCAGGCGAAAAAATCCAACCCGAACAACGCCGAAAAAACTTACCAGCACTACTGTCACCCCAGGGATCTGGTGGTTAAACCTACTCGACTCCCTGCTAGGGAAAAACAGTGGATAAATGGTGAACAAGCTGGGTGACACCCAAACCCGGCCGTTTGCTGCCGCTCACACGGCGCTCTGCCTTGTGCCAGTGAGGTAGCTGATCATACTATTGCTGCACGCACCAATGCTCCGACCCCTCTACAAAGTGGTTTGTGGGGAGCAAGGGGAAGTCCCAGCCTTCAGCCTCAGGCCCGGAGCGCTGAGCAGACGCCTGCTGTCCCACGCCTGACACCGGAGGGGGGAGAGAAGGGCTGCAGTCCGCAGGAGCTCTCCGGAACCCTTCCCGTGTTGGAAGTTCCTTCCCGTGAAGGAGTTCCCCTTCGCCCACCGCGGCACGGGGGGGCCTGGCAAGCGAAGGGCCGAAGGAGGGAGACGGACAGGGCTGAGAAAGCTTGAAAGTTAAAGTTTTAAAATATACAAAATGTAACACGCTGGAAAAAGTTTAAAAGTGGCAAGACAAGAAAGGAAGAGAAAGAAATAGGCGGGGTGAGGAGAGAGGACTGGAAGATGGTGGCAGGGGACTCCAGCCTGGGAAGAGGAGCGGGTCTGTGCTCAGCGCTACTCCCGCTGGTAGCCGCTCAGTTCCACCTCGTCCTTGCGGCGACGGTGCGTGAAGAGGGAGCTGAAGGGGTAGAGCTTGGCTTTGGCCTGGAAGCGCTGCCCAGCGATGTCGATCTCGTACTCGCCCTGGTTGATGAAGTCGGTGGTCACCACCAGCTCCTCGCCCGTCTTCTCGTCGAAGTGGTGCACGAAGCCGAGGCAGACGTGGCGCTCCAGCGTGTAGCTGTAGGCGCTGCTGGTGGTCTTGCCCACGTAGCGGCCGTTGCGGAAGATGGGCTCGCCCCACCAGGGCCAGAGGTCCATGTCCGTGTCGTGGTCCTCGAGGATGAACATGGTAAAGCGCTTGTACACGCCGTTCTGCTTCTGTTCCAGCAGCGCTTCCTGGCCGACAAACTGCATTCCCTGGGGAGGAAAGGAAGCATCAGCTGATAAAGGAGCACGGCAGCTGCAGAGCTCGAACAGACAAACTTGCAGCACAAGGTCAAGAGGAGCCTGGAAGTCGGCAGGACAGGCTGCTTCTGCGCACAAAAAGCCCAGCTCAGACCCAAGTTTCTTGTCACGTTCGTTGTTCCGGATGCTAAGTGTACTAATGAGCACGAAATATTTGTGAAGCGGACCCTTAAAAATTCATTCTAGTTTTTACAGCAGTGAAAGCCATTTCACCACCATAGTTTTCACCAATTTTCTGGTCCCAGCAGCCTACCACATTTCATAAACAGAGAAAACGTAGCCACATACGAAACTGGTGTCCCTCATCAACGCATCCCCCTCTCTGACTGATCTCATACAGGCATTTGTTTTGGCTCGCACAAAGACGTATGAACGAAGATAAGCAAGTGGCAGAGACGGCACCTGTCACCACGCACGAGCAGAAGACAGCTCTATTTGTACGGAAACAGAACAGCGCGGAGAGCTCCTGTCCCTGTCCGTCCTCATGTGTTTTTAACTTCATTAAAAGCCAGCCTGAGCACCTGCTTCAGCAGACCGGGAAAGCAGCTGGGAAAAGAAACCCGAGCACTGAGCACCCGTAAGGTACCCAGCGCCCTGCCCTACACCGAGCGCCGCACACAGGCAAAGCAGAACATCACACATTGCTGGGAGCGCTGCCCAGGGAGGAGGGCAGAGTATTTTTGGTATTTCTACCACAAATGTTTCCTTACAAAGCAAAACAAACCCTGCTGCAGGAGGTTGCAGCCTCCCACCGTACCTTATCCAGCTTGACCTGGAACTCGCGTCCACACTCCATAGGAGTGGTAAAGGCATCCAGATCCTGGCCCCAGAAGGCAAAGAACTTCTCGATGCGCAGGCTGCGGAGCGCGTAGTAACCGGCGTTCCGGATGCCGTACTTCTGGCCCATGTTCATCACCTCGTTGTACACGTGAAGGGCGTACTGCAAAGGGAGGGCGAGACACAGAGCTGCAGACAAACACCGGGAAAGAGCGACAGCATCTGACACACCACCGCTGACGTTACCGTGCCCAGCCTCTGGCGCACGAGGTCCGGCCAGCTGGAGCACTAGGCAGAGCGGGGAAACTCCCCTGGTACAGAACAGACACCTCGTTACCCTGAGTCAGCACGGAAAAAGCGTCCCTGATTACGCGTGCAAGCAACTGTTTTAATTAGCTGCGGCTACGGCGTACTCTTACCTCTATGGGAATATAAAGCATGAATCCAGGTTCTCCTGTGTGAGTGATACTCATCACACGGATGCCGTTAGCATAGCCCACGCTCATCTCCTGCAGAATCAGAGGGGGTGAAAACATCCAAACTGGAACACAGCACAGAGATCCAGGAGGAACACAGTAATACATAATGCAATCCACGCCGCTCAGCCCCCTTCCCCCTCCTCAGGTAGCTCACCACCGGCACATGCTTCTGAAGGATTTAGGGTAAAAATCCAGACAGCGATACCCCAATTATCCAGGCTTCTCAATCACCTGGCAATAAGCCTTCGAACTAGGTCAGGACAAAGGCTCGTGTTCTAAATACAAGATGGGAGCTGAACTGCAGCTATCTGCCCAGCCCTTCACCATGAGACTCCAGTCACTGACCCCAGCTGCCCCTCAGACTGACGCTTTCTTAACTGATTACATGAAGCATGCCAAGCCTACAGCAAGCAGAATGCTGAAAACAAAGCTGCATTTACCTATAAATTCAGCAAGTAGAATCCAAAGAAAAGTAGGTAACGAAGCGAGCCTAACAAGCACATGACCAGCCTAGCTCAGCTACTGCAGCATCTACACGTAGATATAAATTCACCTCTAGCCACCCAAAACATCAGTCTTCCCCTTCTTCCACACATGCTTCAAAAAACCTAGCAGAGCAAGGAGGAAGGCAGCACAGCCACTCACCTTGCAGAAGAGAGAGGGAAAGTGTTCTGCAGTTACGGGGGCATATGACAACTCTGACAAGACATCCACAGCACGAGGGCCTATCAGGTTCAGAGCTAAAGAGAGGAAGGTAACACCATGAGGATGAGACCAGAGAGGTCTTACCCAGTGTCTAACTTGCATATATGAATGCAATGATTTCTGTTTCTCTTCGGGAAATTATGAGCTGTGGAAAGGCTTAAAGTTCACTGAAAGAAAAGGTTGCGTCATCAGGTTGGCTCCTGACAGTCCATGGGAAAGGCAAGCTGTCTCCCAGCTAATGGCTTGCTAGAAGGCAGAGTCTGAATTGCTGCTTTCATCCAACCGTTTGGAAAAGAGACCCAGCCACAACTCCGGGGAGCTTAAACAATTGACTGGCACGCAGCACAAGGCACCATTTGTGACTTCGGGCTGTAGAACGAGGTCTGCTTTCAGTGATTTCCTACCTGTGTACTTCCAGGTCACATCTTCCATGGTCAGGTTGCTGTCGTTAGGCAAGCGGTTCTTCAGCCAGGCCCAGCAGTGGATTTGCTGGTCAGTAGGGGAAATCATGAAGAAGCTGGAAGAGAAAAGTCAAAACCAAGAAACAATGAAACTTGACAGCCACAAGATGATTCAGTTCATTCTTTGCCCATGAACTACTGGAGCCATTCAGCAGCTTGCAAGATAACACCAGACCAAAATAAGACTGTTTACAAAAACCACGACTAGTGTCTCTGGATCAACACCACCACATCTGTCAGGACAGGAAACCTCAGCCTGCGAGCATTAGCAGCAGCCTGGGGACAAGAAGGCAGCAGAAGCACCAGAAGCAGAATGCGGGCAGCTCCGCAGGAAGTTCACAAGGTAGCCCCAAAGTCAGAGTCATTTTGCAGAGTATTTGCAGCTCTGAGACCAGTGATTCTGGCTACTCTGACAGTCAGAAGAGCGCTTTGCTCTCAAAGCAGTTTCTTGTTTCAGTCAAAGTCTTTCCCTACACAATGGTGGTTATTATTACCAGTTTCCAAAAACAGAACTCCACTTGATATGTGAAAACAAGCTCGTCTCTTTCATACCGACTGCGAGTTGAAGTACATTATTGACAGAGATAGTATCTGCAGAAGCGATTAACAAGGAGGAAAGCGACCAGTTTCACACAGAGGCAGACAATGCTTTTAAACAACACACGAATGCAAATGGAAGAGGAAGAGAAAGAAAAGCTGCTTCTAATTATAAGAGCAGCAGAGAAGAATGCTCTCACACCAACACAAGGACAGCATACACAGAAACTGGTCTAGGGAAATGAATCCAACGCTCGGCCAGGACATACCCATCAAACAGATTTTTAACATGAGTGTGTTTTTTTTTCCTACTTAAATGCCAAACAGAGCCCAGGTTGCTTAGTCTAAGGATGAGATCCTGTGATCGTGTCATTTTGCACCAGAGAAGCACAACAAAGAACCCTGGGTGAGCGCAGAGCTGAGAACTAGAGTAACGACACCACAAGGCAAGTTGGAACAGTCAAAAAGAAGTGTTTCAGCACGGAACTCCAATGAGAAGCCTGGTCAGGAGCCAGCGAGCAAACATGTTTAGTTTGCTCTTTAAATGAATACTTAAGCAATAAAGTAATGACCGGAACAAATTTGCCAAAAACAAATTTGTCTTTCAATTGAGAAACTCAACAACTGAAGGCCAAACATTTTGTAGAAATCTGTACTTACTGATATGGGGACTGCAGGTAAGTTTGGGAGTTCCCTCTCATTCAAGGTACAGAATTAGGGATGAGTGGAGAATAGAGACTTTTCCTTACGGGGCATGGGGGTGGAATTCATGATCTTCATTAAGAGGTTCTTAGAGGCTGGTGATAAAGATGCAGTCTGCACACCTACCTGCGTTTGCTCAGCCGTGCAATGCTGCAGTCATTCTCATAACCTCCTTTCTCATTGAGCATGCCGGTATGCACAACGTGCCCAACTGGCACATCCAGGTCGTTTGAGAAGAGGTACTGCAGACTCTCCAGCGCCTGGTCTCCCGTGGACTACGGGAATTGAAAGGGAGAGAAGTCAGACGAGCTGTCTGAGCAACGCAAATTAACTGGGGCAGTTTAAGACTGCATCAACGTCCTGACCCAAATTCTTTCAATTCACATTGACAGTGACACTGACGTCTCAAGCTTAATAAGAGACAACGATCGCACAGTGCCGAAGGTCAAATCCTATTTACAGACTAAGCTGGTACTTCTATGAGGTGGGCCCTCAACAGACAACAGGCAATCTCAGCTAAATATTTCTGCAGCCTGAATCTGGCCGTACAGCCTGACTTCTCTGTCTATCCCTCAACAGGATTTGGAGGAGTTTGAAAGCAGCCAACAGTAAATGAAGGCCACCTTTCCAGGCTGATGCCTTGCCACCTCCTAGGTACTTACGCTTATTTCAAACTTGGTGAAAGACGACATGTCAATGACACAAACCGCTTCCTTACAGCACTTGACTTCTGAACCCACGATATCAAACCAGTCCGGCTTGTAAAAGGTTTTGCTCTGATCCAAATCCAGCAGATCTAACGCAAAGAAAAATCAAAGGGCAACTGATAAACCGAATGAACTACGATCTAATAGACCGATATGGATGCCCTAGGCAGAATAAAATGCAATCTCACCTTTCCCAGGTGGGACAAAGTATTTGACTCTCTCAAACCCGTGCTTCTCCATCCACCTAGCCCCCTGGGCATCCAGCCGGTCATAGAGCGGGGAGGTGCGCAGCTGTCTGCCGGTCTGGAAGTCCCAGCGGGGAACCTTCAGATCACACATGAGGGCTGCAGTGGTCAGAGATGCATTATTAGGTAAAGCAGTGATTTTTACCTAGGATTTTATTCCAGGTTACAGACACGCATTCTACTACACCTGAACCACCCGTGAAATTCCCTCAGAACAGTTGTGACTTTTCCATTTTTTGCTATCAGCAAATCTCTTCTGATCCATTCATAGCTATGCAAAATCAGAGTAACAATATTTGCACAGAACACTTACATTTGTAGATACTCGTGGTCTCAGGACAATACTGTCAACATAACTTCCCCACACTCTCCATTCTCCATGAAGCCATGCTGACTGGCATTAATTATGCATGATTTTTCCCTGACAGCACACTGCATCAGACACAGATCATTTAGACAATACCAGTAGTGGGGTAGGGAGCCCACAGCCACAAGGACCATCTAATCAACCCTCTTAAACACTGGCAGCTCAGCTTTTTCTAATTACTGAAGCTCTTCCAAATGTCTCCTATACCTTTTCAGCCATTCCATAATATTCTAATTTAGAAAACAAGTTACCCTAATGTTTAGCATTCTCCCCGGTTGCCAGCAGGGAGTAAAACTCAAGGATGCTTCCTTACAAATGTTAAGCTTCTACATAGGGCATAAATTACTTAAAATTGATGCTGAGATAGCTTAATATTTCTTAATGAGCAATTCTGTTTGTCTTTGCCTCCTAACTTTTTATTGGCATTACCTGGTATTGGCACTGCTGAAAGAGCGGGTAGAGGGAAGAATGGATTATAGTGGGAATGAAACACCAGAAAAAATGAATACAGTATTTATCTTGTAAAAATTAGAGTGATTCTGTAGCTATCAAGATCTCTAGAAGCAAGATCTACATTGGAAAGCCACTGTAGAATAAAGCCAAGAGTATAAATTGATTTTTCTGGGAAGGAAGGTCAAAGCGTAAGGTTATTTCCTGAATCTACCTAGTCTCAGAGCTTTACCCAACTTCTCTGCTTTCGCCTGAACATGTTTTTAGTTTAGACTTGGTGTTCAAGTAACTGCTCTTCTTTTGCAACTCACGGAGTACTTACGCTTCTATTTGAAACTTAAAAGAAAAAATCGTTCCACATTATCTCAGGACAGATAATCAAACAGGAGGAAATTATGTACGGCTTTACACAGGAATAACAGCATCTCAGATCTATTCTGCAAGGTATTTATTACCAACTAAAGCCTCCTATTTATCACCAACTAAGCCTCTGCTTGCCTCCAGCAGGAGAAAGCAGAATATGTCCTACCAAGACTTCCTGAATGACATAACTAGATCCCATACTGCTACGTCAGAAGTGATGGCATTTTCACGCTATAACGATGTGCAAACAGTAACGGTGTTTGACATAGTGTAGTATTTCTTGATAAGATCTTGGTATTGTTTTATTAGGCTGGAGTCCTACACAGACACGCACAAACGACCTCCTTGTGGGAAAGCACAGAAACAGGAAAGAGCACCCTACCAACAGGGCCTCTTTCAGTTGGCAGGAATGCTGCTAACACAAAGCAACCAGCCTTTGCTTTCTGGGAAGGAGCTGCCTTGTCTCAGGGCAGGCCAGGGGAAGGACAACATTTCTCAGGGTGGTGACAGTTGACAGAGGACAGACAGCGCAGCAACGAGCAAGTCTTGGACACCCTGGCGAGCACTGCACTTACGCATTACTTCCATCACACGGTGACGGAGGAAGGTGCGACTGCTCTGAAGAGTACCAAAGCGTTTCAAGTCCAGAGGCCAGACATTTTCCGATGGATAACCATTTACCATCCACTCTGCCAGGTACCTGACGGAAGCAGTAAAGAAAGACCAAGAAATTAGTCAGTGCCTTAAAGGGTTTAGCTTTGAAGTCATAAGCAAGGCAATTTGGTCATGAGAACTTCTTGCAGGAGGGAGAGAACAGAACTAACATGGTGTTCTGAACACGAGCAGAATCTGGAAGGCTTCCCCATTACAAAACCCATCCAACAGCTTTCCAAATTATTCGTTTCCCATTAGGATAAAACACACAGGGCAGCAGGACACACGGTAAACAAAGCCAGCGACTGGACAGGCAGCCTGGCTGACAGTGCCAAGTCCTCAGGCTACCCTGCAAAGTGGAGTGCTGAGCACATTTAGGTTGGAGTTAGGAAGCTGACTGCTTTGTCATTTTTCAGTACCTGGTGTAGGCTCAGCCACAAACCATCAGTGACAGCGTTCATTTCAGCACGAGGTACCAGCCAAGTTATGTTTAGCTACACTTCTAGCAGTGAAGGAGGAAGGCATGCTCCAGAGCTAAAGGACAAAGGCAGCTCAGACAAAAGCAGAGCAGAAGGATCTGTTCACAGTCAGTAAACAGAAAAACAAAGGGGTTTGAGACTGATCATTAAAAGTTACATTAGCAAGCTAAGCTGCTTATCTTGAGGCTGTAGCAACAAACAGTCAAATAATGTTTTACCCTCAGAAGTGATTTTGATTCTCAGATAACCTTAGTGCAAAGATTCCCCATATTTCCATATTAATTATGACAAAGAAAAATCATCATTTCCTTCGCTGGTGAGTTAAATTATTAGACAGGCAGAAACTAGTGCAAACAAGTGCAGATACTAACACTTGCCATAAAAAATGAGCAGCTTGCTAAGAAGGCTGTACAGCAGAAGGGATGCTGAGTTGCCAAAGCCAAATGGCAATCAGAGGAAGTGATGATCATTTTGCAAACAACTTTGCTGCTGGGATCACACTTCTATGCCTGTCAAAGTATTTGCATTAACACAGGAATTGGAGTGTACTGGGAAGTGGCTACATCCCTAACTTGCTGGCAGAGGACAGTATTTAACTGTATTGGCAGCACCTGGCATCACACACGGTGATTTATCTGCTTTAGATTCAGTCTCTTTTAGAGAAATTAACTGTTGTGTCAACTTGAATGCTCTAAGGACTTCAGCCAAATAATAAATTAAGGGGATCGCGGAGCAGAGAAGATGAGGGACTGTGTGCTTTGCTAAGCTTTTCTCTCCTCCTGATAGATAAAAATTAGGACCGGTTAGTCCTCAGGGAGCTCCCTCGATCCCCAGCAGGCTGCTGGTGGCTGAGATGTGCAGGGTAGGAGAAGAGTCCAGCACAGAGCTGGGGTACACACAGGACTGCTCCTCCCCGACACTCAAGTTGGAGACAAAAGCGTCCTCTGTTGGTAGCAGAGGGGAGGTGACAAATACTGACCAGAACACACAGAGGACTCATCCGAGCAGTCTTTTTTCTCGGTTAAAACCTTACTTACACACCGAACGGTGATAAACCACTTACTTGCCTGCTCCCCCACCATAAGAGATACCAGCCGAGTTCATGCCAGCCAGGACGAAGTAGCCCCGCACCGTGGGCGACTCGCCCATGATGCACCGCATGTCTGGCGTGAAGGACTCCGGGCAGTTCACTAGCTGCATGATCTGCAGGGCCTCCAAATCCGGCATCCTGCGCAGAAGGGCACTCAGCAGCGGCTCTGGGACCAAGACAAAAGACAAAAAGTCAAGGCTTTCCATCTCAAAGCACTTCAGCATCAAAGCAGAGAGCAGGACGGAGGGCGTGCTGGTGTCTGGACAGAAGGGAACAGCTCCCATGCTTCGACACCTTCACCGGGTGAACAGTGTGCTGCAGAACAGAAACCTCAAACTACTCGAAATGGATCGCGCAGCACACCATAAAAGCAGCCCCAATGATTCAGACCAATGTTGAAGGCCATGCAGATGATGCAGGCCAGCGATGTCCTCTGCAGTGGAAACGTGTTTAGCTTTGTTAGGGAGAGCAGCAAGGAATGGATACCTAGCGAGGAGTAAGAACAGACAAATCTATCTGACCGGCCCCACACACCCTGCCAGCCTCTGCTTACCTCCAGCAGTTCTCCTAAACCCCAACAGGTTTTCCCTAAATACTAAGTGGTATTTACCAAACACTAACTGGTATTTACTAAACACAAAAGTAACATTTAATACATGCCAAATGGAATTTACCGCATAAAAATAATATTTACTAACTGGTAAATAGCGTTTACTAATTAGCAACCCTTAGTGCATCTCTCTTCCAAGTACTTGATCAGCTTTCCCCAAAACTCATGCAGACACCTGGCACATGCTGCTAAGGAGATATCCACGCATCCAATACTTGTGGTGAGAGGAATCTGAGTTTGAAACTCAAACTCAGTTAACTTTTTGATGGCCCCCAGGTGGCACAATAAGCAGCAGTGAACAGGAGATCCCCATCCAGCCTGCCTATCTCGCTCAGCATTTCCTAGACCTTTGTTTACCTCCCTTCGGCCATTTCTTTTCTTTTTTTGATCCCTGCCAATCAGTCACCCCTCTCTTGGGAGCTGCTCCAAGCCCCGATCAGCTTCTAGCCGCTCTTTCACCCGTAAGACGACACCCTCTGCAGAACACCTCTTATCTGGCACGCCAAGCATACGGAGCTGCACAGCAATATTGTTTTCTGCTCCTTTCCTAATAATTCCTTTATTTCGCTTTGACAGCTACTGAGCTGACACCTTCACAGAACCGAGAGAACCCCAAGGTCAGCTGAAAGCCCGTTGTTTTGTGCGGTGAAATGAACACCACTCCCCAGCGCACACACCCTCACACACTTGCGTCACTTCACATTTATCCTCATTGAATTTCCTCGCCACTTTATTGCCCAGTCACGCTGGAAAGGTCCTTCGGCAATTCACAGCCTAAAATATGAGAGTTTTAATAAAAGGGTAAGCTATTTACTTTGATCTTCTTGTCCAGGAGTTCCCTCTGCACTGTACTCTAGATTAAAGTCCCCAGAATTCAGCACTAGCAGCGCTCCTCAGTTCTACACACAGCCTCTGAAATATTCAGATTCCACATCCCTAGGAAGTCACAAGCAGAAGCCCGCTGACCTGCTCTTTCCGATGCCTTGTAATTCCCCAGGGAGTGCCTGTTGTTACAGGCTTCTTTTTATCAGCAGGAAAAAAGAGGGCTCAGTTTTAGACTCGTTCTTACATCCAGCCCAACATTTCAGCAACCGTACAGGCTATTTTGAACTCAAAAGGTGTTCCATCAGAGAGATCGGAGCAGGAACACGTGAGCTCAAACCACAGGAACTGCAGCCCGAGAAGAGGATCAAATATTGGCTGAGTAAGCTCTGAGTGCTCAGCTACTCTGCACGTTGGAAGTGATAAAAAGGTAACGCTGGAACTTAGCTGCTTCCAAACCTGGGCAGTTTGCGGGTGCCAGCAAGCAGGGCTTTGCCATCCAGCAGTATCCAGAAGACAAAGAGGAGGTGGGGGCAACGCTTGAGCAGCTCGTTAGGGGAGCTGGTATTTCATGCAAGTCCGCGGTCATCTGCAGATCTAAAAACTTCTGCCGTATGCCAGCACAGAGCTGCAGCCCATCCTGGCTCCACCCCGTTACAGGTTGAACTGTTTATGATCCCCATTCGTGAGCTCTCAGACATGAAAATGAAATCAATCAGTTCAACCCGGGCAGCGGAGCCGCCAGACGAACGCGCTACCACTGCAGGAAGACAGCGGTGAAAGTCTCACAGAGCCTGGGGTCACGGGCAGAGGCGTGTGTTCCCGGGGGAAGCAAAGAGCTCTGACACAGGGCAGAAACGGTGCCCTAAAACAAAAGGGGAATCGAAGGCACACAAAGTTACGAGGCATATGAGAGGGGAAAAAAGGGACCGGAGGCCACGCTATATTCTTTCCTAAGAAAGCCCTCCTTATAACAGATACATACAGAATATCAAACCAGAAACAGATAATATGGGAACACAAAGAACATTTGGAAAGGACCAAGGCACCACACTCGATGGTGGGACGGATGAAGTCTGGGAAGCGGCACCACCAAGTTGTGTTGGCAGTTTCCTCCACTGGAAATGCACTTGGCAGGCAGCGCCGAAAGGAGCCGCGGAAACAAAATGCCACAGCTGCGTGGCGGGTCAAGAGTGCGGGTCTGCAGTCACAAGAGGAGCAGCACGTGGTGCTGACAGCCCAAAATCAAACGCATGGGAAGAACAGCGGTGGAAAGTTCATGGGGTACGCCCCTGCACTGGAGGAAATAAATACACGCTAAAGGTTAGCGCGTGTTTTTAAACGCTGCGCAGATGCTGATGGAGTCCTTGGTTAATTTATGCAAATTACTGGCAAATGAAGAAATGAATGAATTTGAGAGAACGTTCATCCGTCTCACACCTGTCAGACAGAGGCAGAGAGATGCTCGCCGGTCTCTAACAGCCTGTCTCATCGCTAACTGCCTCCTGCTGCAGCCACGTGCTTTATTGCTGCGGGCATCTCCCCCCCGACATACCGAAGTGATCCCAGTCTTCCTGGAGGTTCTGAATCTCCAGCTGGTTCCGTCCCTCTGTGAAAAGAGGCTTGGGGTTTTTCTCAAAGCCTCCCGAGAGGATGCCGCCCTGCCAGTTGCGGATGTAGATCCTGCCATCGGGGTCGACGATAGCTGCAGAGGAAAGAAAAGAGGGGGGGAGGGAATTGAGAAGGGACAGCGACCTCCTGCCATCTCACAGGCACCAGCGACGGGCTCTGCTGACCAGCTAGCAGCCCACAGCAAGGCCCAGTTCTGTCTCCCCAGCCCACACCTTTACGCTGTTTCTGGTCCCCACGTGGCCCCCCGGTGAGCGGTTCAGATGCCTCAACCAGCATCGATTCCCACCTCGGCGACGCAGGTTAACTTCTGGGCAGCACGAGGAACTGCGGTGAATCTAAAGGGCACCAAAGCCAGCAGGACAGCGGCACCAGGAGCAGGAGGACAAGGATTTGCATCCCTCGTGGCACCTGCAGGCTGTTACGCTGGCTTACTTCCACGGGGAGTGCACCCAGGACCAGACCAAGAGACATCCTGCCCTCCCCATCTTTTCCTTCGTGTATTAAGAACAGTTAAAATGAAGGGGGATGGGTCACTGATGCGGTCTGCTGCAGGCCACCAGCACAAAGACAGCGGGCAGCAACGGGGTGAGGGCAAGCAGTCAGGTCAGGATCGCTTCTGGTGGCAGTTTCAACTTGAAGCACTTAAGAAACTGCACCCGACATGTTTCAGAGCAATTTTTTTCCCCACGTACAGAAAAGCTGTGAACGTATCTACATTTCAATTGTTCTCGGAAAGTAAAAGTGAAGCAGAGAGTCCAGTCAGAGAGCTGCACTCCTTGGAGAACATATATATAGCTCCCTAGAAGCAGAAACTCCTACTAAAGACAGAGTAAAGATGTGAAGCTTCCTACTTCCCCACCAGTTTTCAAACACAAGGGCTTTATTGAAGAGATCCAAAAGCCAGAACATGGGGAGGAGCAATTACCTCAAGCGCTTGGGTTGCCCCTACAGCTCATAGACATGTAAATGCCATTGTAAAGCCTTAGCTTCAGCTGGAGGAAAGGAATAGATGGGCCATTTGGGGACAGCAGCCTGCAAGGAAAACACAGTGCCAAGGCTAGCACCCTCTCCAGCCCGCAGCCGCAACAATCCGAGTCTCAGGCACAGCAGCTAGCCAAGCTAGAGCCAAGGTCGGGCACCTGCTCTGTTGACAAGCTCTGGAAATCAATTCCTGCAGCAAAAGCTTTCCCACCAGTGAGGAAACAGATACCACTGAAAGGGGATATTCAAAGCAATTCAGCTAGAACGTACTTCACAATGGCAATCGAGCTGAGAAGTGAGAGACCTTAGTCGGCTGTTTGGTCATAATGCAAGTCACCTTGGAAAGGAGGATGTAATTCATCGAGGAAAGTGGAAAAAAGCTGAAGAACCCTTACTTGGCACGCTGCTTGCCAGAGGTTCCTTCAAAGGATGCGTCAGGAGGTAGAAGTGCTCGCAGGCGTGGAGCGGGATGCTGACTGGTTCGTCCCCAGAGTGGCCCAGCTCGTAGGCCCACTGAAATTACAAAACAAAACCAAACCAGGATGGAAAAGAAAAAAAAAAAAACTAACTCCAGTGAGAAAGGCGGGACAAAAGCATGCAAACTGATCATCTCTGTGGGTTTGCTTTCAAAAAGGCCAAACAAGATGTGGTTCAGTGCCCTAAACCTTAAACAAAGACAATTGTTTTCTGCTTTCTTAGAATTTGAGCTATCTGGGGCAAAGACTGTATTTGTGTTCCTCACATAACATCTAGAAAAGCAGAACCCTGGCTCAAGACTAGGAAGCATCAACATAAAACACGAAAGAAAAATAAGATTTGTATGCCACAGCCAAGGCGCCTGTGGCGCTGCCAGGGCCCCATGGGAACGAGAGGCAGCTGCACGCTGAGCAAAAGCGGCTGTCAGGTGTCTCTGCACGGTGGAGAAGCAACGATAGTAAGAAAAAAAGCAGAAAAAGTCACTTTGTTGTGTGACTTGTGACCCGCTGTGAGACCCCAAGCACAGCGGTGTAGCTGCCAGCTGCAGGGCTCCTCGGCAGGGGAACACCCGGCCTCTGTGCCCAGCACACGGCCACCTCCGCTGGCCTCCCTCAGGGCCCTGCTGCTCTGACTTGGATCTACTCCAGTAAACCAAGGCAAAGCACGAACCGTAATAAAGTCCAATAAAATAAAAATGAAGAAGGAGCACGTGTTCTTTCTTTAATAAAGGAAAAGTTTTTAGAATCCCATGCCCAAGCAGCTGTAACGCAGCGCTCAGCTCTACTATTCACAGCAGAGCTTTTTCAGAGATGAAGAGAGGCAACACTAAAAACAATCAGGGGTACTGCAAGAGTTTCTTTAGCATACAACATGCAAGGAGTCAGGTTGGGGACTACTATTGTCCTGTTTTGGTAGTCTGATCTGTTGTGGACTGTCAAGTAGTTTGCCTCACCTGGCCGAAAACACCTTTCTTTTCCTCTTTTTTCTTTTAGGAGTTCCCTTAAAGATCTCCTTTAATAGCACAGCTGCATCTTGACCAAGGGAAAAAGAAAGACAAGTTTTAATAATCCTACCTGGCCAGCACAGTTGACAAAGTACTGGCACTGAATCTTCCCCCGGTCGGTCTCAACTCCAGTCACACGACCCTTCTGGATTAAGACGTGACTGACGCTCGTCCGTTCGTGGATCTGGACACCTGAAGAGGACAAAGTCAGAGTATCGCAAGCCTTCGTTCTAAAGCTGCTAACATTAAACCCTTAAGCTCAACTTCAAAGCTTATTTTCTCATAAAAGCAAGAATTTCTATGTTTCATCCAACCATTCTTAAGGGAAATCCCGTAAAACAGCGTGCATCAACTTCGTTATGTAAGTGATAAGTTTGTGAAGAGTCTCAGCATTCCTTCCCCAGTTCTAGATGATAGACCCTAACATCAACAATGTGAAAGAAAATAGTGTAAACTACAGATTTCTTTCAATTATAATGCCTTTATGTGACCAAGTCTGCTTCTTTTATGGGAAATCAGTTATTTTGTGAAAAAATCGATTAGCAGTAAGCAAAACAAAGCTGGACTAAAAGAAACCAAGAGCGGTATCTTCCTAAATAGCTTCTTCCAGCCCGATGAACTTTCATCCTTCGTGTGCCTCACCTCCATTATCAAATTAACTCCTGCCCCACTTTTAGACCGCTCCGGTCTGCCAAAGTGCTACACAAACGGCATTTAGTACTTCACTTCCCAAGCATACATGCCTAATGAAGCATTCCACAAGGAGTCAGTCAGATCTTTTCATTTCCAATAATTAAAACTCTTTTGATGTGTAATTTTGAGCCAGGTCCTACGAAGGACTGTATTTCTGATAAAACAGCGTGCGCTTATTCAGAGAAATACGTAACTCGCAAGTACAACAAGCTGGTGCTTGATCCACCACATGAGTCCTCTCAAGATTCAGCGTGTGAAAAAAAATCTGTATGTGAAAACAGCTCAGCCTGGCTATTGAGAAAAAAGGACTTCAAGGAATATGAACCACGTAGAAACAACCAACTTTTGGCCTTCAGTGCTTAGCCAAGATCCCCAAACAGACGCAAGCCATCGCTTCCTTTAATGGGAAGAAGGCAACCATGAGGCAGGAGAGCACCAACAGAGGAAAAGCTCGTACCGTTCCGTGAGGCAGCAGTCGCCAGAGCCAGGCTGACGTTGGCAGAGGACACGAGGGCATCTTCTGGCACATACATGGCCCCCACAAGGTCGTGGATGTTGATAAGCGGGTGAAGCTGCGCCACTTGCTTCGGGGTGATGATTTCACACGGGATCCCCATGACACTGCCACAGAACACAAGGGAAACGTCGTTAGCGTTGCAGGAGAGTTGATGCAAACGTAAAATCAGTTTTATTTCCTGCTTATACGTACTTCAGCGATGAAGCAATGCGTTTCAGAGAGATTAGTCGGTCCTGAGTCTGAGCCAGTGAAATAGAGCCTGTCTTCATGTACCCTATGACAATCACCAAAGTCAAGTCAGATTTGGACAGGATCTTGAATTCCTTTTAATTTCAGACCCGTTGCTTTAATTAATCGCAGACCCGGTGCTTCAAGAGCCAGGAAATCCCAGATCCCCACGTAACTTTAAATGTTTCTCAGCCAGTAATCAAAAATTGCATCAGTCAACTTCTCCAAAGAGCACTTCAGTTCTGACTCGGGCTCTAACTCTCCTTCGCACTGCATTTACTCGTGCTTATAAAACAAAGCCTACACATGGCACCCATTAAAAGAGAGGAGAGGTTACTGGCAAAAAGGTGAAAATGAGGTCGAATACACAGAAAAATAAAACCTCCACAACTAAAAGCAGATATTTTGTGACTCTGCCACCTGTAACAGCTTAATAGTAACCTTAATTACAGGCACATTTATTAGTCCGTGTTGAGCCTGACGTGTTTTGCCAGCAGCAAAGCCAGTGCTCAAGTTCTTCATCCCAGGCACGTGCCTGAGCATTTTGGAGGGAGAGGGAGAATTTCAACACATTTCCTTCACGTTTCGTACATTTCCAGGGTGAGACTAGAGTAAAATGTCTTGCTTTGCCTGGGCTTTAGAGCTTCTGTGAAGCTTTTTGTATTTTTGAGAAGTGAAATGGCGCAGAAAAATGGGTCACTTACTCTCTTCTCTTTTTAGTGTCCTTGTGAAAGAAAAATCACCTACCTTTGCCCAAGCTACAGAGGCAGCTCGCAGGCAGGCTGCCTCCAGTCTGAGCACCTGATACCCTTCCTCCCCCTCTTCCAGTCAGATCAGTGACGTTCCTTTGCATCTAATCTAGTACAAATTCCTAGTTTTTTGGGGCAGGAACCACCAGCGCTTAAGACGCTTACTTCAGGGCCAGCGCTTCGATCCCACCTCCCAAAGGCCACTCAGCGCTCGCCCCCCAGTACCTGTCTGTACGCCCGTCTCTTGCTCCAGCTGCTGGTACAGCTTGTTGGAGTAGTCTGCCATCTTCAGCTCGATGGACACGTGCCTGGCTGTGCTCACGATGCCGGCGCAGAAGCGGGTGGTCCCGGCAGCCAGCCTAAAAGAGAAGTTTAAAGAAGGCCTCAGCCAGCTGGCGGAGAAGCAAGCGCAGCTCCCCAGGAGGCTGCCCCAGAGGTTTCTGACAGCACAGGGCACCCACCAGACCACGACAGCTCCTTTTGTCGACCTGGCAGGCTAAATACCACCACAGGCAACTTGAAAATCAGTTCTGTCCCTCAGGAGGAGTCTGCAGCACGTGAGAACCCCCAGACCCGTACGGTGGCTGATGCAGGGGTAACACAACATCAGGGATGCTTTTGCTTTCCCTCGCTTTTGGAAGCGCATTCAGTTCCAAACCCACTTCTCTCTAACTCGTCCTAAACAATTGCATCTTTCAAAGACAGCACTTAAAAATGAGCTGATGGTCAAGCCAAGCTGCCGACCTGATCGCTTCTTTCTCCAAAGCCGGGTTTCCCTCAGAGCTAAATTAACTTGGGTTTCTTTGAGCCTTGCCTCTTCGCAGTTGGCACCAACTCCCTCTTAGTGTGCAGCAATTGCACAGACGCACACATTTCTTGCCCTTCAGGCGCTGCCCACCTAGCTACCTGGGGAAGGGCTTCCACAGCGAGACCTATTAAAAGCTCTGCAGCAAGGTTACACTTCAGCATTTCTCTCCCACTGCTCCCACGCCGCCTGTAGCCACGTTCCCTGCTCTAAAGCCATCCCATGCCGTTCCTCTTGCCCGCGCGAGCTTTCTACAAGAGGACTTCTGACCTCACGAAACCCAACACAAGAATCGGCCGCGTAAGGCATTCGCTTTGCTATACCCCTGCCCGGTCGCAGCCAAAACAGCTGCAGCGCGGCTTCAACCGGGCTCACTGTAATTTTAAAACGCTCCCGGTATCGCAGCGCTGTTTTTACTTGGGCACACGCGTGGACTGAGCTCGGAGACCTCAGCGGGAGAGTTCCCTCCCCTGGCAGCCGCCAGGAGCCTGGCGTTTCGCAGCCGGGTGAAGCCAAGCAGTCGAGCTCCTTGCTCCTGGCAGCAGCGCCGGGGGAAGCTCTGAGCTTCCAGCCCCAAAGGTCTCAGCACTGCGTCGTGCCCGAGGCCCTGAAATGCTTCGTAAAAGCACTGAAAAAGCACTTCCAAACCAAAAACCCAGCCAACAGGCACGGGCTGGGCACTCAGCTCCCAACAAGACCCACGTGCTTCGCATCCAACTCACCAGGGAGTGCACGAAGCCTTCTTCTAGCTCATGCTCAGCCCAACAGAGCCGGCTGTTTCACAGGCAGGAAGCCCTGCAGCAGGCAGCCTGAGCCTTGAACCAGCCTACAGGGTGAGGGTTTGGTCAGAACTGCACAAAACCTCCCCATTTCCTGCAGGTGAGCCCTGCCGTGACGCTTCACCCGTGTCCCATCCCACTGCCAGAGAGGAGCAGCAGGGGCTGGGTGACCTGTGCGGGTTTTTAGGTCTGTTACAACAGCCCGTCTGTCCCAGCCACGCTGTGTTTCGCATCATTACCTGCGAGCAAAGCACCGACCGACGTGGCGGGAGCTGCTGGCTTAGCCAGGCCTCTTGGGCCACCCCTACCGGCAGCCGTCGTGTGACCTCTTGTCTTGCACGGAGGTGGGGATGGAGGCTTTGCCTTCACACCGAGCGTTACCAAAACGCCCCAAAACATCAGGCTTTGGTAGCAGAGGGCTGCGGGAACACCCCTGTGAGAAGGGGCTGGTGCTGCCCCATGCCAGACACGGCCGCTTCCAGGCAGACCCCAAAAGACACCCGCAGGGCACAGCTGGGCCCTCAGCAGCACCTCTAGGAAGCCAGCCTCATGGGCAACAAACACCGGCGAGATGGAGGAGGATCAAAAAGAAAAGAACAGGGAAGAGACGAGGAAACCCCAAGGGCAGAGGGGGAGAAGGTGGAGGAGGAGGAAGTCCAGGTGCTGGAGCAGGCATCGCTGCAGCCTGAGGAAGGCCCCACACCAGAGCAGACAGACACCTCCAGAGGAACTACAGCCCCTGGGCAGCTGGAGCAGGTTTCCCTGAAGGGCTGCAGCCTGGGGCAGAGCCCACGGGGCACCAGGGCAAAAGCAGGAGAGGGAGAGGCCTTCGTGAACCCCTCACCCCCCCCCCGTGCTTCTTGGGGCTGAGGAGGGGGCAGAAGGCTGTGTAGGGCTCAAACAAAGCTGAGGACAGGACAGAGGGAAAGGAAAGTTGTTCTTTTAACATTTCTGCTTGTCTCTACGGGGATATATTTTGACAGCCAACAAACCCAATTAATTTCCCCTGTGTTTACCTATTTCACCCACGGTGGTGTAGGGCTGCCCACGGCCCCGCAGGCCTGCCCTGTGCCATAAAGAAGCGCCAAGCCCCGTCAGGGACGGTCTGTACAAACCTACCCCAGGGCTCCAGCACTCAGCAAAGAAGCAAAACGAGCAGGAACGGCAGAAACGCCGACAGAACTGCCAGAAAAGCCCACGGAAACGCCCCGCTCCGGCCGGCCCCGCCGCCCGCAGCCCCTACCTGCCCTGCTCCAGCAGCACCACGTCCCTCCAGCCCAGCTTGGCCAGGTGGTAGGCCACCGAGGCGCCCACCACGCCTCCCCCGCACACCACCACCCGCGCCTGCTCCGGCAGCGGGGCCGGCGGCGGCTCGGCGGCCGCTGAGGTGCTCCGCGGGCAGCGGGCGGCCCCGCTCCACCGGGGGGCGGCCGGGCGCCACCGCACGTCGGAAAGAAGCCGCAGGAACATAGCGGCGGCCCTCGGGATGGGGGGGGTGGGGGCAACACCGGGCCCCGCGGCCCCTCACGGCCCCGCACCGGGCGGCGGAGGCCCCGCTGACCTTCCGCGCTTTACGGCAGGCGGCCGCCGCGCTTTACGGCAGGCGGGACGCGGTGCGACGGTCGGCCGGCACCGTGCGGCACGGAGCGCAGGGGGCGGGGCGATTCCCCTCCGAGCCCCGCCCCCCAGAGGCATTGCCCCACCCACCAACCACATGGCTCCGCCCCCAAACGCATAACCCCGCCCTCTCGACATGGCCCCGCCCCCGCGTGCCCTGACAGGAATTTTACCTCAGGGGTCCCCCAAAGGGTGCGCGAGGGGTGCAACTCGCTCTTTCCTGAGCTATTCTACAAAAAATTGCGGAAAATGGCGATTTTTTCTCTCAGTTTTACCTCACAGCCTGAGGGGCTCACTCTTTCTCCCCTCAAGGAGTAGGCGCCCTCACAGCATCCCACTCCCAAGGGGAAAATGACATGAAAACGGGGCGAAGGCTGATGTTTGCTTTTTTCCCCACCACTAACGGGGTGCTCCTGGGGCTCCCCAGGCACCCAAGGGTGCATAGAGGTTTTTCCCAAACCCAGTGAGCTCAATGAGCGCATTTAACTCCCATATAACGCGCCCCAGAGGCGACGAGTCAAAAAAATGTGAACACAACAAGTAAAAACCTGCAGACTCTTTTTATTAAATTCTCCCATTTCATCTGTACAGAAAAAATGCACATTATGTTCAGAATCTCAGTAACATCTCAAAATTACACAGCATGAACATGTAAAAAAAAAAAAAAAAAAAAAAACAAGGAACGGCCAGGATTTTATACACAGAAAGGAAAACAATTTACAAAAAGAAGTCTTGTTAATGTCACATTTAAAAAAAAAAAAAAAAAACTAAGTTCAAACAGCTTTTGCTGTACAATATGAATTGGTTGGGTCTGTTTTGTACACTATCCGGGGAGGCTTGCAGTATCGTCCCTACACACTAACCGGAGCTCACTCCGTGCGCCTGCGTGATCCCCCTCCGACCCTCCCCTACGAACACCTCTAATTTCTCTGGCACTTTTTCCAGTCCAACACAAACATTAGTCACAGTTTCTGATCACATCCATTCAGCACAAGTGTCAAAGCATAATCTACGGGCGAAAGTCACACCTTTCCCTTTTCCTCTATTTTTAGTATTTCCCAAGCTGACAGCTACACAAGCACTTCTATGTAGTAAATATACCGGGGGCGGGGGGGGGAATGTGGTGGGATTTCTGGGTGTAACAATCCACCCAGGAATACATTTTTTGCTCTTGATTAGCTACAATATTAAATTCAGATGTTTTGGAGAGGGAGAACATCAATCTGCTTCTCACCAGGATGTGGCAATGTATTATTATTCTTCCCTGTCCCACACAGGCAAGTCTGCAGGTAGCATTCAGGAACCGTTCGGTGGATACGAAGCAGAATCCTAACAGTATGGGACAGAAACAGCTGTACCAATCTGATTCGTGGTTTTGTGTGAGAACTGGGTCCCCTCTACCAGAGTATGCCCTCACACAGTAACTCACGAGCAGAGGGGAGCCTGCGGTTTTGGCCTCCAAGGGGAAAGACTGCACAAAGGTCCGTACCTAGGAGCTGCTTTTAAGGTTCGAAAGCCCGTGCTCAGTAGTGTTTTCATACAAACCACCACTAAAGCTGTTTTGAGTCCGCAGAACGGTATTTTGATAGGGGCAGAAGTGCTAGATGAAATGTTCAGATTCCATACCACACTCATGCACTCGCGCACACACACCTCAAAACTACCTTTTTTAAACAAAGCTGACAAAGTTAAAAAAAAAAAAAGTACTACAATCTTCTTTCAACTAAATAATAAAAGTTGTGTTTTAACAGAAGTCACCATCCAACTTGAACACACTTCCTCTACACCGTTATCAGATTCAAGTGATCTCTGGCTTACCACATTGCTTCCCCACGGTACCCACCACGATAAGCTCCTGTACTCGCGTACTGCTGCGTCCTTCGGTCCTCTCCCTTATTTTCATACGATGCGCTTACTGTGGATTCTTTCAGAGCGAGCTTGACTGTATTTGCATGGATCTTTACATGCCAGATTCTGGGTGAAATGCTTACATTTTATTACGGGATTATTTGAGCTCCATCAGGGCTTGTTCGACCCTCTTTAGTGAGGCAGGCACAGCTGAGGTTACTTGAAGTGCCAGGAATTTTGTTCCTACCCACATCAGTTACTACAACAGCCTGAACGACAGAAGCAAGGCAGGAGAATCCAACGTTGAAACGAAGCAAACGGACTTGATTAGACCCACTAGATAAACAATAAATAAGATTATTTCTTAAGGTCAACGAGAATGCACACTAACAGGCTAGCTGGAGCACAGTAACGAGGTGCACGTTGCGCACAGCCCTCCTTACCCACGTCATCTAAACACGTGCCACCACTCGGAAACACAGCTGAGCCCTCACGTCAGGAGGAAAACCGCTCCTCGCAGCAGCTCTCATCTCAAGCAGGAGGCTTTGTGGTGGCAAGGAGAAGAGACTCATGCGGCTGCACTGAATCCTCCACCCAGCAGTGAGGGTCAGAGGAAGGGGCACCCCAAATCCTACCACACCACCGCTTGCGGCTGATCACAGTAATTTCTAGTACTTTCCATTAAATCACATAAGTAAAAACGCCTCCTTAAAGTCAAGGCAACGGCACAGTTCATACAGCCACTGACTTCCCTTCCTGCAGGGGAAAAACATTACCTGCAGGCAAGATGTGCTGGCAACAGCACCAGCAGGTTATTTTTGTGTGCGTTTCTGTGCTTTTTGAGATCTCTAGATTTTTAGGTCTATACGTGAATAGGAAGAATTTCCTGATTGGGATTGGTAAGTTTCTAGTCACCAAAAAAAAAAAAGCAAAGTTGGTCATTAGCAGCGTTAGGAGGCCTGATTTTGAAACATGGGGTGTAATGCTTCGAGATAAAATGGCCTAGATCGTCTGAGCAGTGTTACACTTAGAAGGTGGGTCTTCACCCTTATAGAAATGAAGGACATCTGAGGGAATCGAGCAGAAATACCCTCAATATCCCACCTCTGCTCCACAGGGCCTCCTGGCGCGTGCCTGTACCGCCTCCGCACTGAGCCCAGTTCCCCGGCGAGCCCACCGACGCCGCAAGAAACACCGCCGACTGCGGACCCTTCGCACGGCACCACAGGCTGGGGCTCGCTCCGCCACGGGGACGCTTTGCCAAGCCATGCCTTCAGCAGCTGCCCGGCTCAGACGAAGGTCCCAGCAGGGACAGTGCCTGCAGGCAGCCAGGCAAAGAACGCCGCTCCAAAGAGCGGGGGGCACACGGTGGCTATGACTAGGCACACGTTTCAGGGAAAAGCATTTATTCTAAACCATTTAGGACATCTCTCTAACAGCGCTGTTCTGACTAACGATTCTCAAGTGTCACAGCAAAATACGTCAGCACAGTCTCCAGAGCCCGCAAGAACAGAGGAAGCTTGGCTCCTGTACCTTAACCTTCGCCAAATTAAAAAGAAAACAAACAAAAACCAGAAAGCCTTGTATCTGAAAGAAGTTACCTTCAGAGCAAAACACGGTTTACAGAGCTACGGCTACAAACCTACGATTTTCACTGCGATGCCATTTGGAATTTAGTGGAAGATGCTACTTTTAGACAATAAACCATCATAATTAGGTATTTCATCAAGCTAACCAGGTTACAAAATGCCTTTTCAGAAGTTATTTAGAAGCTTCAGAAGGTTAAAAGTCCTCTGCTAGGAATTCAGTTACGCCTGACAGCCATTCAAGAAGCAGGGCTTGTGCCACGCAAGCGAGACCGCACGCAACGACTCCGCTCCCCTTCCCTGCAGCTCTGCGAACACACCTCGACAGCACCTGGACCGCCACAAACAACCCACCTTTATAACTGCCAAACCATCATTTGTGGTGTTACGCACCACTGCCACCTCGAGAGACGTGATCAAATGTCTCTTTTCTGTTCCAGTTCACGTTTACAGAGGGCCAGCTAAGGTCCGTTAGCACCGGGGAATAGGGGTGAGAAAAAAATTCACGTTTCACTTCTGTTTTGCCTAAGAACTTCACTGGAATCTATCGCGTACACATTCTCTGCTCAGTCTTCACGGCTCAGACCTTCTCTTCTGCTTGCTTTATGCTCACAATACTTGGAGACAGAAGGGCTCGTGAAAAATCTGCTAGCATAGCAAGCCTAAGAGCGCATCACGAAGAGTTTGCTGTCCATCCTCAGGGTGGGATGAAGGGGCGTTGCGAAAAGCTTCTTTGTACACCTTTCTAGCACTTCTCAGAGGCAGCAAAAGCCATCGCATCTTTTGTATGCGCCATTCTGTACATGCAGCATCAAGAGAATCAGCTGGTCCGCATTCCAGAAGGCCTCAGTACCATCTCCTCGTTCTTCTAGAGACCACTGAAGAGAACTGGAAACGTCAGATCTTACCTAGCAGTGCACTACGTGGGGAAAGAAAGTCACGGTTCAAGCATCAGCCCAAGCTGGACAGGTTCAGGCGCGTGATTGTTTTTGCAGCACACGCAGGAGCACATGGAAGAGGCCGGTAACGTCCGTCCCGCTGTACAGGCTGACTCGTGCGGTCCTTCTGGGTTTCACCAACATGCTCAATCGATCTCCTTGGGTTCTGGCCACTGCACGTGGCTTCTGACCTCCACTCCTCGTGCTCCAGGAACAAAGATGACGGCAATGGGCCACGACTGCAGGTGCAGCGTTTCACAAGACACCTTCTCTGGGCACTCAGGTACGAGCATCAGGTTCTGGAAGCGTAACTACAGAGGTGAAGTGCGCGCACCGATGTTAGCTAACCATGTGCCATGTCCCTCACGGATCCGGACACTCCTGCCTTTCACACAGTCCCCCTCATCTTCCCATCCTCTCCTGCGTGGCCTTCTGGACCAGCACCCCCGTCCTACCTCCCAGGAGACACCGCTCACTATCCTTACTAACTGTAGTTGTGGAAAACCTAAAAACACTTCAGTGCTAGGATACAAACGATCAAGACCCAGACAGGTCAGCTGCAAGCCGCTGCGCCAGCCCACAAGGAGCTGTTTTACGGGTACGTCGAGCGTTCAGCCGCATCACCGACAAAGCATTGTCCTGCCAGGGTGTCGGTACCGCCGGGGATAGCTAATTCAGAAGGGTGACAGCTTAGCAGCAGCAAGGTAAAATAAAATGAGTGTTAACATTTTACTTCATCATTGCTAATACAAAGGTTGGCCGAGTAACCGATCCGGGCACTTGATGCCCTCTGACGGCAGCGCTGCACGCTACCGACAGGCTCTACGTGCCTCGTGCCTACACCGTGCCTTTCACCTACCGAAACACAAGTTGTACAGCTCACGTGAGTATCGGATCCCCGTCAGGATTTTATTCTATCTTGCGAGCGGCAGAGGAACAAAGGGAGGACATCTTTTCAGCCAAAAAAAATCCACAGTAACAAAAGCAGAATATTCACTAGAAGATGACACCAGCGACTGGCGTCCTTGGGTTGTCCAAGACTATGCTCTGAAGACGCTTTACATAAGATGAGCAAGATGTCCAAAACAAGGCCAACTGTGGTGTAAGATGCGATTTACCCTTAAATTTCCTGCCTCGATTTCACCCAGCCACGGAGGATGACTATATTTCAGTATGAACCATTACCTAAATCATAGTTGGTATGCAGATACGTGTCTTTCTTTAAAAATTTACTTAAAAACTGCTCGAGCTGCAGGTCATATCAGTCTGATCTGGAGAGTGAAGGCAGTTCCAACAGTACAACAGAGACTTGTCTACAGGCAGGTCAACGAGAGTCTGCTAACAAAGGGGTAACAAAAGCTGCTGGCTGGGCTGCCAATGTTGCACACAAACTTTCATAAGATGAAGATGCTGTGGATGAGATCCAGGATGGGAAAACTGAGCCAACACCTGCTGCTGTTCTAATTTTTTTGTGTGTTTTTTTGTTTTTTTGTTTTGTTTTGTTTTTTTAATTCTCCTCTCACAAGAGGGGTGGGTAGACTATACAGAGGAGGGCTGTACAAAACCGGGCACTGGGCAGGCATTTCTTCAGCAGGCAATCCAGGCTCTACCTGTCCTTGAGCTCTCTTGTCACCCGCTTGGTGATGCGTCCACACATCAGGCCGATCAGGAAGAGTACACAGATGCCAACCGTGATCACAGACAGTATGTAGTTCTTGGACGGAGAGGTCATAACTTGCATGGCAAGGTCAGAAAAGCCTTCCGCTGGGGCAACCTAGGGGTGAGAAGGGAATAAGTGAGCCGGGCAGCACTTTTCATACGATTTTCCACCTCATTATTTATCAGGGTTAGTATCTGCTACTGCTGTGGCATCCTGCTGCAGTCAGGCTTGGCCTGACCCCCAAGCAGCAGGCCTGCTGTATCTCATCTAAAGAAATAACTGCTCGGGGACAGCTTCACAGCAGGAATTTCTGCTGACCTTCTTTCACCGCCCCAGACCTTCGCCACAGGAGGCCAAGCCCCGCGTGCACAAAAGACACTTTGATTCTGCACCGGCACGAATGCATCCCAGACGTGGAGACAAACACAAATACACGTTACAGAGATATAACAAGGCCTGATTTCAATTTTTCCTGGCCTAAAACCTCAAAATATTAGATTTCATTCACAGGCAAGAACTTTTCAGGTTTCCAGTAAAACAGCTTGCAACAGACAGATCCAACGCCAACAAACGAGGGAGTTTTCTGAGCTCTGTCACGTAATCACCTTTGCAGCATAGCTCCACATCTCGATGCGGTCGTTGAGGCGTTTCTTGCATTCAGGCTGCAACCTCACGCGCTTATCTTCCAGAGCTTCCATCAGGCACGACATCTCTGTAACGGGTAGAAGACGGTGTTACGAGACAGAAACGGGCTTCAACAATGTGCTGCGGGAGGGCTGCTGGAGAGGAGCGTTTTAGCTCTGTTAAAGGCTGACTGTAATCCTTTTTCTTTTTTAATCAGACTAGATGGCCAGATAAGATGTATGCAAAAACTTCCCCTTGAAGCGGGCAATTTAACTAAGATTAATGATTATTACTACGCTGAGAAAAATTTAACTTCTAGGATTACCATTACACGTTGAAACTGGAGTCCATGCGATTTACATGGCATTTTAGAAAGTTTCATAGATTTGCACCTTCAGAGAGCTGTTCTTTAAACTATCCTTTAAACTATTCTTCAGGAATCACGGAGATCAAATTCAGCCCAGGGAAGTCCACAAGGCGTCTCCTTTGGCTCGTTAGGAGCTTCTCTTGGTCACCAAGGACGTTTTAGAAAGGTTTCGCTTCCTACATTTTCACACAGCCCTTGCAAAGGAAACGGGATCACAATGTTTTGGGTGCCTACAGAGCGGCTTGGCTAATTCACGAGTTCTTTTGTAAGCTCCTAGATGAGACACCGGCACAATTTTTTGTTGTTTTATACTTAAAATGCCTTATTTGAATAATCCCTAATTGGATGCTTTCTGCTTTGCGGTCAGGAGTTGTTTGATTCATAGCAAACAGGCTGTAAACTTTAAACTAACTCCAGACTTTTCCAAACAATTGTCTGCAGTTCAAACACTCCGCGGCAGATCCCTCGCTAGGCTACAGGCTTCTGCGTATCTTCGGTGCAAAGACATCAGAACACACATCAAAGGAATTCAGACAACAGGGGAAATAAATAAAGGATATCCAGAATTCCAGAAAGGCATCCGGTAACCGCCACTACAGATAACAATCGGGAAAACATTTAGCTGCTATTTTTAATGACCAACTCAGAAAGATGGAAAAGGTCAGAACTTTTAACCACCAGCTTTTCTTAAAAAGCCATACGTACCAGCTAGCTAGCCAACGTAATAGCAGCAACAGTGCAAGAGTTTGACTTCAAACATGAAGGGAATGGATTAGGAAATGCCAAATAAATTATATTTATTTCGACTGGCTGGAACCTGTTGAACTTAGTCCTAGAGGACTTGAAACAGCTGACGAAATCTCAAAGCCTTACCAGCTAGGGGAACTCAGAAAATAAAGATTACCTATCCTCTGTAATACTGGACAAGAAAAAAATGTTTTATTCAAGCAGAGAAGAAAAAGAAGGGGATCAGAGGACTTCAGCTCAATTTTACCTGTCAGACATACCAAAACAAAGGAAGCAGCCATGGACAAATACTGACATGAACAAAGAAGGATTGGGGGATTGGCTGAGAATAAATCTTGTGAAACCAAACTGATTTGCTTCTGTAAGAGAAGCGGCTTAGTTCCAGTGAAGATTTGATACAGTCTAACGTAACGCCGTTAGGAGCTTGAGAGCTGTATCCTGTACGAGGCCGATACAGGACGGAGATAAGCATCACCGAAAAATTGGGTCCACGTAGTCCAGCCCATGCGCAGCAGGAGCTCGTTTTCAACAGGATTTAACTGAGCAGGGGTTTTACAGAAGGGTTACGGATCTGGTGTCACGCTTTTTTCAGTAATCACATGAACATAAAATATTCTCTTTTAGAACGGCAGATAAGGCTGCGAGAATATTACGTTAGGATCATGGAACTGATCCCGCCTTGGGCAGGAGGGAGAACCAGAACATTTCTCGATACACCCCTCATCCAGTGGCATCTACCACCTCTGCAGCAGTTCCACCTCATTACCCACAGAAGACCAGCAGAAATATCTGGTACTTAAGATAATGCTGGCAAGAAAATGCAGCTTAAGGCCCCGAGGACTCAGAGATGGCATGAGTAAAGCACAAGTACTTACGGCGCCCTCTCCCCGGCGGAATAGCAGCACAGTGGTGCTTGATGTCTAGGGCACAGGCTGTGTGCAGCACTGGGTCCACAAATATGTCTGCTTTGCTTTCTTTCAGCATGTTGAGCACTTCCTGGGGAGGGAGAAATTACAAATACATCTCAAAAAAAGGAGAGAGAACAAAACAGCATAGCTCGGACTGCTCAGTATTTCTGACAGGTGCTCCATTTTTTAAATCTAGGATCATAAAAACCACGCTGTCACTGGATAAGGGTACAAATGCTGGTTTAGGCTGGATTAAATGTTTCTGCTTTTATAGTTAAAAATCACTAAAATAGCCATATTAATCTAAAATGCAAAGTCACCTTGTCAAGGCTGCTTCAGCTGGAATTGAAGCAAAGTGCCCTCGCCACAGGGCCCTCGAGACCACAGTGCCGAGACCACGCTCAGCCTTCAGGAAGCATGGAATGGAGACACCGACAGCAAACAGATTAGCAACAAGAGACTTTAGCAACTATAACTAAGAAAGGATCCAAGCCTGGAATTGCCAGGTGAGTGCTGTAGGCACAACTTTCGCTGGCAAATTGAAATTTGCAGAGCTCTGGCTTCACACTGACTGTAACATGGCCTGGGCTGTGATCTGGAAAAATACTTGAGCACCAATTTCTGCAGGGACAGGACGCCTTTCAGAGCACATTCAATTTATTCCTTTACCTTCTTGCACATTTCAGTTTTTATTTTCAGCAGATTGACTTTCAGACATTCTTCCACCTGCCCGGTCTGCTCCTGAGCCGCTGCTTCTTCAGCACACAAACTGGAAATCTATTTTGAAAAAGGTATTGTGATGTGAGGAAGTAGTTTGTGACAATCCTGTGCCTTTTAGCACACGGACATCTCAATAGATTAGCTCATCAGAGTGTACAGCAGCTAGAGAACACGAGCTACTTTGCCCCCAAGCCAAACGTGAGCTGGCTCATTCAATTCGCATACCCTTTGAAAACGAACAGCATGAAGTCAATGCTGCTGTACCGAGAGGAAGAGGAGGAGGATGGGAGGAAAACAGCACAGAAATACTGTTATGGTATGAAATAAGCAACATTTGAGATCTGGTCTACATAGATTATTAATAGGTCAAAAATCTGTCTGTATTCCAGTTAAGGCTGACAAGACCAGAGAAAAACTGCCCCCC
>CM021775.1:12591394-12645855 GCA_011076525.1 Nettapus auritus
AGTATTTTTCCATAGTCACAAGTACTGATGAGAAGGGATTTCAGGATGGAAACTCCACTGGTGTTCCATGAATAAGCAACTGCAGAGCTACTTTTCCTACCTCATCTGAACAGTGCATCTGCAGCTGGGGATCCAGGCGGTAATCGAGAGCCGATTCCTGGATTATCACTCGAATTTGGTCCTCGCAGTCTGGAGAGAGACGCTATTAAGCGGAGAAAGTCATTAACCCACTCAATCACCTTTATTGTCATAAATTAATCACCCTGCATTTCAACCTGTGTATACTATAGTTCTGTGCAGGAGCATAGAAACCCATTTATGTCCAGCCTATCATACCTACTGAACACACCACGAGTCCAACTTTAACACACTGTTCAGTGAGAGTTGCACAGCGCAATCCTGCAGCCTGATTTTCATGCATCAGCTCTACTCACCTGGTCTGCATATTTCAGCTTCAGGCAGGAGATGACTTGCCCCTCCAGTTCTGTATCGTCCTTAGCCCTATTCAGGATATTCTGGCAAAATTTCGGTATGTCTGCTTTGCAGGCCTTCCTGAGCACTGGATTTAAGCGGTAATCTAACCAAGGAAGAACACGGAACTTCATTAGACTACACGGCTCACATCACAGAATGTAACAGATTTGACAGAAGTTTCCTGGATGACATTCTTTTTCCCATAAATTTAATTTTGGGGATAAAACAGTATTTTCCCATTAATTCATTTTAACTTCTGAGGTAAGTGATGCTATAGGAGTAAAACAATGCATGCTGACCCTCAAGAGCCTGGCAGAAGAAAGTCTGTGTGCACTGACAACTGGGAAAGAAAAAAAAATGAAGCCAATGCTCTTCCAGCCACGCAGACCATTCGGCAGCTCCAAGGGCAGCTAGGTATTTTCAGAGGGGGATACCTGTGTTCTGCGTAATCTGGCGCTTGGTTATCATTTGCTTGCATTTAGGATCCATCACTTCACTGTTCTTGTTTTGCTTCAAACACTGCAGCATATTTTTTGAGTCTGCCTCTGGACAGAAACGCTGTTAAAAAAAAAAGACCAAATTTCACCACAAAGACTTGACACAGCAGGAGCTCACAGAGAGCAGAACCACGCGCCCGAGCTGGAGGTACACAGCTCCCTGCTCCCCAGCCCCAGTATCTCCAACTGAGCAGAGCAGAGCCGCTCTAAATTGGCCACGGGCGTGAATATCTGTGCTTACAGAGCGAGCACTGAGCCGTACGGTCCTGACTAGCTTTTAGGCCGCAGCTTGTGTTGGTAATATCAAAAGCAATTTGCCTTTTATTTTTTCCTATTCTTAAATTACAGCAGATCTTTACAAGAAATGCCCATCACATTAGATCCCATATCGAGCTGCTTTCGTTCCCCTTTATTTTAGGAACTGGAAAGGGAATCAGTTAAGTCCAGATGCACTCTGCTTTTCTGCACGAGTGCTGGCTGGACAAAGTGACAAGAAAATACTTCATTAGTAGCATTCAGGGCAAGTGAAGACCACAGATAACCAGAAAGCTGAGAACGGGTCACTGACATTAACTTGCCCATTCCTGTCCTGAATGAGATAGCCAAAAGCTAACGAGCTTATCCACAATCCAGACCAGGTTATTTGTTTCTTCTGTTAGAAACCAATTCTGCAGCCCTAAGATAAGGCTGTTGCATTTTCTAATCCTCGCTGTTTCAGTGAGGCTACCGGTCTTCCTTTAAAAGCACAGACCTGCTCTGAAGAGCACCAAATTCTCACATGTTCTACTTCAGCCCCAGTATGGAGTTGGAGTACCACCTACGGACCACGCACACTACTCTTACAGGGCCTGCAACTCTGGCTACCACGCTAGGATGTCTTGTATTAACATTCACTGCTGCCTTCCACGTGGTACTACTTGATGTTTCTGATTTTAAGCAAGCGTTTGCATGATTCTGCCTGCTCCATCAGTTTGATGAAAACCTGCAGGCACCAGGTGAGCAGTGAACCAAAGGCATTATTCCCCTCTGTATTCATAACTTATCAGTGTACAGGCTTTCATCAGGTATTTAGAGGAAGTAAAACCAAAAGAACCCTGAGGAAACCTCTGCCTGATTCGGAGTTAGGAATCTGATTGCTTTGCATAAAAGCAATTGTGCTTCTGAAACAAACACAGCCACTTTGCAACAAGTCCGTAGGGGAGTTCAAAACAGATAGTTTCACAAACGGAGAGGCTCTCATATCCCAGCCTCACCCAAATCAGCACACCACCCATCACCTTGATCATCTGCTTGCAGACTCTCATGAGCGTGTAGTCCAACTCCGGATCCATCATCTCCGTCTCCTGCAGTTTAAACACCTTCTGGTGGCACCGGGTGCTCAGCTGCTTCTTGATTTCTTTCAGGCATTCGATGATCTACAACACAGCGAAACAGGCGTTGACGGAGGCACCGTGGGCAGGATCCTGCCATATGCTGCTCCAAGCCCAGCTACGTGCTCCCCTGCTGGCTCACCATCTTCACCTGATTTGTGCAGCTAAGTTTACGATGCTAATATTTATCAAAAAAGCGATTACCAGGGCTGATATCCACCACAAATTTAATGAACTGAAGGTCACCTGGACCTATTCCAAAGCCCCAAACCTCATCTTGCAAATTACACCCAGGCAACCGTCAGCAACGTTTGCAGTAACCAGCAGCTAATGGCTTAAAATCAGCACTAACTGAGGGATGCCTTGCTCACAGCACTGCACTCACCCACTACTGCTTGTGAACTAGTAAAAAGTTAAATGCTCCAAAATACGGACAAAAGACGTCAGTGATATCAAAATAAAAACCTGAACCTGCGTTCAGAGACAAAAAACAGTCTTCAAGTTTCCCGAAATGAAAGTACAAATTAAAGTGTGAATTATTAACATGATCTATTATTACCTGAGCATTGCCATAGGGCACATTCTGGCAGTAATTCTTGATGTCGCTTTTACAAGCCTCATACAGTTCTGGTTCAAGCCTGATATCCTCGGTCTGCAGGATAAATCGCAACACAAACTTTTCACTAGGAATAATAATAATAGCTTACACAGAGCCCTCTACTTACAAAAAGGAAGCAACTGTCCAACAGGCAGGTTGAATTTAAGGGTCTTGGGGGTAAGAAGTGGTGTTGGGGGAACTCTTATTCACAAATCTATAAGTGGATCAGCTTTGTGTGTGGTGTTTTTTTTTGTTTGTTTTTTAGTTTTTTTAATACCAGAGAAAGTCTTCTCCATTTAAACCAAATTCCAAAGCTAAGAAACTGTTTTCCATGCTCCTCCTAAAAATGGCATCAACACAAAGGTCTGAGACAGCTAAAACTTTTCAGACAAAAGTTAAAGGAAATTTTAATAGCCAGCCATCTGTTGGGTGATCTAGAGAATACAAGTGAAGCTTCCTGCTTTTAGTGATGCCCACCATGTGAATTCTTCCTCACAAAGGCAGGAGCACTGCCTCTTCTGCTATGGGCCTACGAGAGGTGACAAAGCCCTCCTGAGTTTCTTGCTGCGAGTGCTGCAGCAGGAAGCTAAGAGGGAGCCTCGCATACGAGAACAAATGCTATTCCTATTTATCCACTGAGCAACTTGGAGGGGCTGGAGTCAAGGTGATTCATCTGTTTTTGTTGACTCAGTCTGCAAAACGAAGCTTGCATTCTCTCCTGGAGGACTTTAAGGACATCGGCACATGTAGCACATTGCTACTGAATGCCCAACATCATCATTTCTAGCTGAAACTCCAATGACCACTCAGCTCGCCTCAGCCTTCATGCAACTATATATAAGGCACTGAAGTAGACAATCATTATTTTCACTATGAAGGTCAATTGAGCCTGGAGTTGTAAGAGAGGAGCAGAATAAAAATAAATTAGATACATCTTACAAATGAGCTTCATTTTTTTCCAGGGTGGACAAGCTAGGAGACTCTGACTAAAAGACCTTGCTAGAAGAGCAGGCAGATAAGAGTTTCACGCATGTTTACCATCTCCAGCTCCTCAACGCGCAGCTGCTTGCGGCACTTCAGAGACACCCTGTGCTCCTTGGCATCCTGCAAAGTATCGTTGCGCACAGTTGTGCTCAGACAGATCACTACATCCACCCTGCAGAAAAGAAAAAAAGGTTTTTTTAACCCGTGTACCCCCAGCTTCGATCAGCCAAGACTGGTGTTGGATCATCACACCAGGGAAATTGACACCAAAGATCTAAACATAAAATCCTTCGGCATCTACGACTACTTCGAGCTTAGGTACAGCTCTGTATAGAGTAACTGGATCACAATTAACCCCCTAAATTGGATGATATCTAATTGGGGTCTAAATCAGCAGGTGCAGTAATATATTCCAAACCCCACCACACCCCCTGCCCAGCAAGACCTGCCCTCAAGTCACTGAGCACTTGAGAAAAGCCTCACTTAACCTCAGAAATGCACAATGAAGGTGAATACCTACATGGATGGCACTGCAAACCCCCCTTTGGCATTATGGGAAGGGCGTCTCTATCATAAAATGCAAATAGCCTCACCACCCATGAACAGGATTGACCTTGTGTGTGATTTAGCCTTACATCGTTGAAGAAGGATATTAAAAATTTCCTCCTGAAATGAACAGGCCAGCTAAAGCAACTGCAGTGTTTTTCTTTTCCAGCTCAGCAACTGAAACACTGGTAGCCTGTATCTTGGAGGATGATGGATCTAGCAAGGATATAGAACACCCTGGGACACGCAGACCACAAATTGTGATGGCTAGTTATTTTCAGAGCAAGAAAAAGAATAAAGAGGAAAGCTCATATGCAAGGGTAAAGCAGAAGTATTTTAACAGAGGCAGGCAATGCCTCTACCCTAAGCATCTGCAGAGCAATTACTAAGGAAAAACACAAAAAAATCAGCCTTCAGAGGAAGTCCAATGTTTTCTGTCACATCACAAAATATCTTCTAACTTTCTTACATATTTATACAATTAGGATGCTGCTTAGTTAAGCACTACTTACTTTTTTTTGATGTTGGGGCAAAGTTTCAGCACATCCTCCTTGCAAGCCATTTTAAACTTGTATGAGAACCTAAAATCTTTCATTTGAACCTGCAGGAGAGAAAAGAAATTAGAAATTTTGGTCATCTGGAGTGAAAAAAAAAAAGTACATGCTGCCTGAAAGGACACTTGTTGAATCACACAATCAACAAATGCTTTTGGCCACAACTTATCCATGTGGAACAAGGGGGATGAAGAAGCTGGGACCCTGCCTACCACATGCCAGGGAGGAGGGCCTGGGGATAAACCATCTCCAGAAGCGACCATTTTTGACAAGGCAGGCAAGTACAATTGTCTGAACTCACAAAAGCAACTTCAATACAGTTGGAAATCAATCTCAGAAGGGGAAAGGGTTTCATAATTAGCTAATTCCTGTCAACACCCTCCACACACACAACCCGTTCCCACTGATAGCATAGAAAAGCACTACTCACCAGCTGGAAATGAGTAACTCCAATGGCACATTTTTCGTTCATTTCCTTCTGGTGTTTGTTCTGTATTAGACACTCCATCAGGTCCCCAGAATCAATCTGGTTATCTGCAACCTCCTGAAGGACACGCAAAAGGCTTAAAAAATGAGCTACTCCCTCCAAGTCATGATTTTTTATACTCTAGCCCACTGCAACTCAGAAATAATTGAGAGTAGTAGAATTTACAGTGAGCTCACGCTCACCATTAAGTGACCATGCAGTACACAAGCATTTATAAATACGGTTCAGAAAAGAATTATCTCAGACACACGCGTGCTTTACACTCAGGAGAAAATAATGCAGAGACTCAATGCTTACACGAAATATTACATTTAGGTGCCTCTACTGCTCTTTAACTACTCAATCCTAGAGCAATGTAAGAAGCTATTTCAGCATTGTGAGCAGCTGCACACAGAGGAGTGGCTAGATGCACTGCTCGGGGGCAAGGGGAAGGAAAAGCTTAATTTCCAATCTACTGTGAAGAATAACTTTAAAATTGCCCTGTAATTGGAAATCTTCAATCTCCAGCTTTTGTGCTGGGGCTCTGACAACAGCAAAAGTACCACAGGGAGCTAGGAATTCTTGTGTTGGTCCCCCCCGGCCGCCAACAAAGACTTCTGTAACTGCTTTCTTCTGATTTTACCTCTGGAGTGCAGAAAGTACGTCAAGAACTAATAATGCAACCTCTAACCTTTCCCTCAGTGCTCTTTCCCAAAGATATTCAGACTGCTGAGCACTCACGTGACAGAAGGTCTGGATAATGGGCTCGCACGCTCTCATCAACAAGGCTTCGATTTGAATGTCCTGCAGAAAACATGCACTGTCTCATTTTCACAGTAAACGGACAAGGAAAAAAGCTCTGAAAGAAAACTGTCACAAGTTAACTGGAGCCGGTGTAGAGGGCCTTTGTTCGGCTGCAATTCAGCCAGCTCCACCCTTCGGTTCTGGAAATGCTGGAGTTCAGTGCTGTCAGCAATGTGGCAAACGCACGACAAGCCTTCCAGACTAAGGGACAAGCTTGGCTCCCACAGATTAAAAACTCGCTGCTTGGGTAATTTAGTCTGTCTCCTCCAAATCACTGCAGCACCAGAAGGCACCCTACGCTTGGGCAGGAGTTAAAAATTAATGACAGTTCTGAGCAAACCATTTTGTAACGCTGGAAGGAAGCATCCCCTAGGGCACAGTGTTGACTGAAGAGGTACAGGGAACAATTTGGTGCAAGACAGTCAAACACGCAGCTTCCGAAAGCAAACAAAGCTGCCGACCTCACTGAAAAACCCTACGTGACAAATCTGGCAGTTATTTCCTGCAAAATATTTGGGACCCAGGGGGAAGTTGCAACACAGTACTCAAAATTACTTGCAAGTAGAACAAAAAGTGAAGTCCCAGAAATGTTTTCTCCGTCCCTGGAAGTGTTTAAGGCCAGGTCGGATGGAGCTTTGAGCAACCTGGTCTAGTGGAAGGTGTCCCTGCGCATGGCAGGGGGTTGGAATTAGCTGAGCTTTAAGGTCCCTTCCAACCCAAACCATTCGATGATATTTTGACTTGTACTAGAAGTGACTGGGTTACCTGTATTTCTCCTGCTTACAATTCTCTTCCTCAAGAACCCCGTGTGAAAACTAACGCTGTACAGGGTAAAAGAGATGGCCTCTGCTTAACCCCAGAAATGTGCATTTCTGCAGCTACCCCTTTTTTTTAATAGTGTCAAAACGATATTTTTAACTAGACATGCTCAACTCTCTCCTTAATTGCAGGCTGGAAACTGCTCACCTCAGACTCCAGCTCAGTAAGGTTTCCCACTATGTCTCTGCAATCAGACACCAAGTCGTCAAGATGGTCCTGAAGGCATTCCAGCTCCTATTAAAACAGACATTTCAGCGTGTGGTCCGAGAAACCTGAAAGTGCAACACATACGAAACTGCCTTCCTTTTCATAACGTCTTAAATCTCATTTAAAGCTGCCCCTGCGACTGGCACTCATAGTTCAGGCCCCTAAACCAGACGCTCAGCACCACCTTCCTTCCTACCTTGGCCTCTTACAGTATCATTTGGTGAAAAGCATCAGCAGTCCTGCAGCTTTACTTGTACAATAAATGGAGGATTTCAGGCAACATCCCCAGAATCTGCGCTGTGGCAGCAAGTATTAGCGCTGAAATGCTGTCAATACGCTGATCTTTCATTTCTCAAGGAGAAGCCTCCCAAAATAGCATATTATGTGAAAGCAGTTAAACAGTCGCTTTGAGCCAGTATCAGTATTTTCTTTTTTAACAGTTCTGAATACGGGGAACGTTGTATTTTTCTATTTGATAATAATATATTCGCTTTAAAAAAAACACATTTTTCCTATTCAAAAATATGCCCACACTTTTTTTTAAGTTGTACAATTTTGCATGTTGCACAAACACACCAGTTTCAATTCCCCAAACTCGGTCCTGGTGGATTTTGTTTAGGTTGTGCTTTGTTCTACATGGCAGCGGGTACGTGCAGAGCAGCGACTGAGAGCACCGGTCTAAAACATTGCCTCTCGTTCTCAAAAGCTGCACGAAGCACTTTCACTTCTGGAATATCACATTTAGTTTGCCCTTTGTATAACCTTAATGAGGAGTTAATTACCCAAACTTCCAGTCTGCGATAGACACTTCAAAAAGTCAATGGTGTATGCTCTGCTGCGTCTGCTGTCGAAGGGCTCCTTCCCTACAGCTATGGCAGGGCACAGCAATTCAACATGAAAGTATTTGTCGAAACTTTGTTAAAGAGCAGCAGATGTTAGTTCAGTGCTCTATAAACACAGGAAGCATGTCAGCATTTGCCAAATGGGAACGGGATAAAGTTTATGTGGGAAATGTCAAGCTCATAATAGAGGATTACAAATAAGAGTCAGGGTGGGGTTGCTTCAATTAAGTCCTTCTCGTTAGCTGTCCCCTTTCCCTATCCCATTCCTCTCACATCGCTGCAGCCGTGCTGTTGGTGCAAAGCTTCTTCAGACGACCTCAGCCTCAGCCCAGTGTAGTTTATGTTTCAAACTGCATGCATTTTTAATATCATCTTGGCTATAAAGAGACAACTCGCTACGAGATGTTCCTTTATCCCGCCCTCCTCGTGCCCTTCCCACCCTCCCGGCTCTGAAGACGAGGCCGCAGCTGTACCGTGCACAGTACCTGCCCTGTCTCTGTCTTTTCACTGCACCACTTCCCCAGGTCTATCATGCACTTGTCCTGCAGGGCTGGGTCCAGCTTCACGTCCATGGCCCGCTGGTGGAGGATGCGCTGTACCTCCGCTCGGCACTCCCGTGATAGCTGCGGAGGGAGCAAAGAGCGTTCAGCACACGGGGTCTCCAAACGTGTACGGCACAAACAGGACGCTGCCGGGTGATTTAATTGGAATGACCACAAAATGCCAGGCCATCCACAGTCCCAGGAGTCCTCCAGTGCTCAGCATGAGCCTGGTGGGGCCCACGTGAGCAATTCAGGCTCTGGGATTTTGGAGTTTTGTCACTGCATCCCGGATGGAAACGCCTTTCTTTCCGTCAAAGGAAATTCAAAAGCAAGAGAAGGTTTAAGATGTCAAAGCAGCAAAGGTCCCTAGATTATCTGTTGCATCTCCCCTTCATTCAAAGCTACAGGCTGCTTAGGGAGAAGAAAGCTAGAACGGCTTTCGGTCCTCAGGTCCAAAAAGGGAAGCCCAGCACAAGGCAGCGCAGTCCAGCTACAAATTCCTTTCAGCAATCCCCACTGCAGCGTAACAGAGCCGGCAACTGTCAAAGATTGTCAAAGCTGAGGAACAGCCTAACTGTAGAAAATTCAAGGGACAGTGCTGCGGTGCCTGCCAGACCTCAAGTGCACCGGTCAAAGCTTAAAACGTTACACACGACTTCCAGGGCTTTGGATCTTAGCTGGCATTTCACAGACAGCACTGCAAAAAGTACAGATACAATCTCTAATGAGCTTGCTTTCAAACACTAAATTCCAAAATGACAGCTGCTCCCTTGGCCTACTTTCTAAAAGAAAAATACATTTAACAGCCTTTTCTCTCTGATATTATTCGCAGGGTGGCTATTGATTTCTTTGGTCAGCACTAATATCAAATAGAATTAAAAAGGCTCAAGTCAGCACGCTAAGCAAGTGCATTAAAAAAAAATATTCCTACAAGTGAGACGCCTTCAATCAATACTTGACCTCTGCCACAACAGACCTTTTATATCAAACTACAGAAATTAATTTTTAAGCCAGCCCATTGTGTAACCCCAGCTCCGAGGGGCCGCGTACAGCACGGTGCCACAAGAAACGGAACGGAGTACCCAGCTGCTTTCAAGGGAGTGTCTTGATAAAGGCACGAGAGGGCAGCAGACTTGAAAAGAGCTGCTCTGAACCCAACCAACGTGACGATGGCGGATCTCCAGATTGCAGGGCAGCAAGTCAGATACCTGCTGTCTTCTTTAAAGGCAGCATAAGCACATTTACCCGTACAGTACGCTCCAAAGAATTGAAAGCATGCTTTATATCAAAGGAAGAGTTTAACAGACTATAATCTGAAGTTGCACTCAATTCCAAACTTAATTAGAAACAGCCGAGGAAAGCTGGGCTTGGGAGGCCTTTTAGCATAAAACCAATTGTGTAGCTGGGCGAGCTATCTGCAAGGAATCACATTACGCTTCGGAAAGCCGAGGGAGGACTCAGGCTGTGTCTGTGCAGACATTCACAAGGAGCTGTCAGCACACAATTCCCCCTGGGGGCAATTGTCCCTTCTCGATGCTGCCATACCAGAACAGGAACACAGACCTTCAGGGCACGCTCGAGGAGGAGCTGGGCATCTAAACTAGTGCAAGAAATGCCCACGGTAAACACTTCTTACCAGCTCCTGAGAGTTCTTGCAGTTGCAGCACAGCGAGTCCCACTTCCAGATGCAGGTTATAACCAGCATATAGCACAGCTCAAGCAGCAGAAGGCTGTGGGCCAGCACTTACCCTCCTGCCCTGCTCCTCGGTGCGGTAGGCATGCCTGTACAGGCAGGAGAACACCGCCCCCGGGGGCATCAGCTCGCTCGTCTCGTTCCAGCCGTGGGTATGGCACAGGCGGGAGGCGTCTCCCTGACACTTGCGGTACAGGACAGTATCCAACCTGCAGACAGAGAAGTGTCACCACTAGCACTTCCATTTCTGGGGCATCTCACACACTCAAACCTTCAGCCTTCCTCATTCTGAAGTGCTTTTGAGGCAGAAAAATCCATCTCAAGTTTCATAAAACCCCATCATTTAGCAGCAGCATCTAAGCAGCTGAACCACCTGGTGGCAAAACGCAGGTGGCTCCGTTTGGAATCAACTCCCTAGTCTTGCAAAATGGAAGATCTTACACCAAGATCTTTAATTACAGACCAAACCTTCAGTGCTTCTAGAAGTACCTCCCATTCTCTTCCACCTCATGGCAGCCAAACGCTGACACGTGAAAAAAGAAGGCATCTCCTTGACGTGCTGCAGCAGCAGCAAAGTAGGTGCATGCCGCGTTCTGCTCGTACAGTATCTTACGTTTACCTTGCACTGCTGCCAGTTTCATACAAATCTGAGTTAGATTAATTATTGTCTGCTCTGGATCTGTGCTAACTGAAGGCTCAGCGTCCCTGACTTTTGCATACAAGAAAGCTGGAAGAGCAGATTTCTTAAGACAACGCCTACTTATATTAAAACTAAGGCAGAGATTGCTGAATTTCCAAAATGGAAACCTGATTTCTACAATGCTTTAGAAGGGAAACATCGAAGTATACCCGTGGACAAAATTACACCGACAGTGATAAAAGTTGAAAGAAAACCACGAAGATCTCTATTCTGAACATCTACGCTAGGCATCGAGTACAACAGTTCGTACCAGCCAGTTTCAGGGAACAGCGGTTAAACAAGAAAGGTGAGCCAACACTGCCCTGCCTGCAACATGAATTAAGATTATCTTGATTCCCAGCAAAATGCAAATACTCGTTTTTTCCTTCTTCCAATCAACGTTTGGCTCAAATAATAATTACCTGCTGGAAACGTGGTAGAGGCAGGAAAACCAGCGATGAAGGGGAAAAACAGGAGGAGGAGGAGGAAAAAAATTAAGTATTCTTGTCTAGCTATGGAGGCAATTACCGAGATGACTAAACAAGCAGCCATGAAGCCTCAGGTTCTGTGGTCCGTGAAGCTTCATGTGTTTTAGAAGCAGAAGATCACAGAGCATATCGGCTCTTAACTAGCGGCAGCGCTGCCCACAGGTACCGCTGGGACTCAGATTTTCATCATGTCTGCTTTGAATGCCCTCTGCAGCAACTGCAGCCCACAGCTTCTTGCCTTGTACTCCCCTCAGGGTCACTGAGAATTATTGTTCCATCTCTTGCAGAACCCCCCTATGTGATGTACTCCATTTCTTTACCTCTCAACCTTCTTCAGAAGAAAAGCCAAAGATTTATTTTTTCCTCATTGCTCATGTTTAACAAATTTATACCCCACTCGCAGTCATCTTAACCCACACAGGCACAGGGGGCTCTGCAGATACTTCAAAGCCCTGCTGTGTTTTGATGAAAAAGCTGTAAAAGTTGTGCTCCAAAGGGAATTATGTCCACTCTGCAGGCTGTAATCACACCTAGACAGTTTCAAGCAAGGCAGAAGCAGGAGCAGGAGACCTCCTACAACCACAGCTCTGTTACACTTGGTAGCTTTTCCTAACTCCCCTTTTGTAGCACGCAGCAGATAAACTGGCTGCCTCCTACACATAAAGTGACCTTCAACTTCACCATGGCAAGAGAAACTTCTTTTAATGAAAGACGTGTTGAATTTCAGAGCTCAAACTCAAGGCACCTCCTAGGGTTGCACTGTTTCTTTTAAGTAAAAAAAAAAAAAAGGCATAATTGGGCATCACCCTTACTTTTCCTCACCAGCTTTTGCTTTTATTGATGTAGGCAGGTACTGATGCCCTACAGACCTGGCACAATTAGAAGCTCTCTCTCATTTCAAGAAGAATAAGCAATGCTGTTTTGCAAGGGATTCCTAACGCATACAAACACTAAACACAAGCCGCAGGTGAGGACAGCTGGTTTTACAGTACTCACTTCCAGTCACGAGATATAAAATACTGGAGCTCCAGGAGCCTATGCTCACAGTCCTCCACCATCTTCTCTGTGTATAAGTGCTCCATCAGGCAGGACAGAATCCTGCAACCAGAAGAAAAAAAGTTAGGCAAGGGATGCTATCATGCCGAGCTTCCTTGTAAGTCAGCATTGCCAAATCAGTCTTCCCAACAACCCGTAGATAAGACACCCAAACCCAGTGAAGATCTTTCTCCTTCAAAAAAAGGACGTCAAAAACATCTACAGACCGCATTTACACCCTCACATTTCCCCTTTTTAGTTATCTCGGCAAATCTGACATGTAACAAAACTGAAAGGAGTATTTTAGAGCCTGGCTCGGGAGATGATAGCCATCAGGCCCCGAGATGAAGGAGCCGTTTGGCTCTGCAGCACAGGTTTGCTTAACCAGCCTTTCAAGGCTTGTTGCCTCTCTTTGTGATATTGCTAAAGACTTGTGTAGTAAGGGAAGTTAGCACATCCAGCGTTACAAACGTAAGCCTGAGAGATGTATGTCCCTCACTAGCGCAAAGCCAGCTCTGTTACAAGAGCACTGGGCCTGCTTACACGGCAGGGAGGGAGGCAGCCTCAAACCCTGTGGGAATCACAAAGACTCATTTCTGGCCAGGGTTTAATATCTATGCTGCCCAGCCATGTGGCCTCCGCGGGTGCCCAACGTGACCGAGAGCCCGGTGTGACTGCGAGCCACCTACATGGGGTCCCCGGAGCGTATGTGCTTGCAGGCCGTCTGTATGACCGACTCGCAGGCCTCGTTCAGCGCGCGGTCGATGCGGTAATCTGCCCCGGGGTCGGTCTCCTGGATCAGCGTTTGAAGCTGGAAGAAAGAAACTGTGGTCAGGAAAATTAAGTGTAACGACCAAACCTGCAGCTTCCAGCATGGCCATTCCAGGCTGGTGACACCGGGCAGGATCCCTGCTCTACAGCTGCTTCCTTTGTGCTCTGGTTAAAGCCTCGTGCTGCCACCCAGGAGTGCGGTGCTGCCGGGCCCTGGCTGTGCTCAGCAAGCAGCCCAGGAGTGCTGGATGAGACCTGCCACATGAGGAAGGCCAACCATAAACCCAGACCTCTTACACACAAATGTAGGGAACACAACCGTAACATCTGAGTGCTGTTTCTGATCCATGCTGTGCCTTGACGGCAGCCACATCCTATAAAGCTGACACCAGGCATGCATATTTGTCACATTTCCGTGGCTGTTACCTGCTGCTCTAAGCTGAAATGCAAATCAGTGTTTAAAGTACAGCTGCCGAGCTACAAACAAAGCCGGAAAACGTTTCCGAATTGTCTGCAGAGGACACGAGTTGCACTGAAATACGGGATGAAATGTCACGCCCCGTGCAGCAGCGTTTCCTCAGGGATGCCCGCTCGAGCTTTTAGAAGCCAAGGGAACCACAATTAGATCTACAGGACAAAATTTATTAGTATATACACAGAAAAAGCAGGATGCTGATTTTCCTTCTCCTTATCTACTTAGCTCTGGAGGAGCAGGCAGCTTTCTCAGCCATCACCAGCCCCGGAGCCCCAAGCCCACTTCACCTCCCAGAGACCGACGAGCCACAGGGCGAACCAGTATCATCATTCTACAGGCAAACGTTTTTAGCTGATATATTGGGAACAAAAAAAAAAAAAAAGAGCTTGCTTGGAAGGCAGCTGCACGTGGACATCCAGTAGTTGGCACCGTTAACATCCTGACACCTACCCAACAATTTTGTCACTGCCCAACCAGATCCAACGCACAGCTGCAATTTTATCCTCCAGCTTCCACGGCCTGCACCTAAACGCCAGCCGGGAAGCCTTCAGCAATGGAGAAAGCCTTCAGCCTGGACAAAAGGAGAGCTGGCACTATTTATCCAGTGGGATGCTTGTGACCAAGACAGAGCCCACGACGCCTGCGAGGAACACCGGCTCTTCTGCAGCTCAGTCCTGGCTGAAGTTACTCTCGCCCAGGGATGCGGGCAGCTCGGAAGAGCACAGCCCAGCAGGCACGGACTGCTGGGTCAAAAATTCCTGGGGTATTTTCAGAGCAAACAGACGCTGCACATGGATCACTGGTCCTGCTCCGTGTCAGAGGTTTACGTAAAGTGGGACCGGGTGCGATACGGGAGCTCCTCCCTTGAGAGAGGATGGAATAAAATCTCAAACCTGACATTTTAAAGTTTATGTGTTAGTAAATAACACTGGCAATGTTTTGGAGGTAACAGCTCGCTTCCAAGCCTCCGCACCTCGCCATGCTGTCTGGGACACAACCACAGGATTCCCAGTCCTAATTCCCACCCCCATGGGAGATGTAAAGCCAGTGCCCTGGCTGCAGGGAGGGGAACATTGGCCCCAGTAATAGGAGTGAGGGTTTTACAGAAGTTTCTCCCCTCCACAGCTAACCCTGGCTGCTGAAAGCAGCTGGATAAGCTTTGTAATCCTCAACTTTCAACTGACTTGGAGCTAAATTCAGTTAAGTATTGATTTATTAGCCATATTAGGAACAGAAAGCAGGGATGTCTGCCCTTTTAGCCGGGATTATGTCTTACATGCTCAAGGGACTAAACAGAAAAATGCACAAAGGCCAGAGCAAGAGAAAAGCCACTTATTTGTGAGGCAAATCCGAGGTGTTTGCCCCCCAAAGCAACACGGAGCTTGCTTTACGTGGCAGGATGTGCTCCAGGAGTTCTACCCCCTTTGAGAGGATTTTTTCCCATCACAAAACCCAAAGGCCCACAGAAGTACGTTGATAGCATGAGCCTCCTCACTGAGGGCAAGGAACCTTTCATAAATAATTTGAGGGCTTGTAGTTGTTCTTGGCAGACGGGCAAACATCCTCCTTTGTAAGACAATGCAAGCAGAACGACGCAGGTCAGTCAAAGAGAAAACAGGTCCAAGTTGGATGCTTCCCATCCCAATTTCCTCTGGCAAACTGTCTGGGCAAGGAGCCTGGCCATGCAGCACCTACAGCAGGGGACTGCAGGACGGGCCCCACTGCCCCGGGCTAGCCAAGGGACCAGTGCGTTACCAGCAATACCCAACAACGTTAATAAGGGACCGGGACAAGGCTGGGACACTCCAAGTACAAAAAACAATGTCCGGAGACAGACCCCAAGCAGCTTTCCGACAACGTTCCCCTCCCTACAAAGTCACCATAGGAAGTAAAGCAGGGAGCTCGTTCCAACACCATAAATCCAAACGGAACAGAGACAGCCACACCAACCCAGCTGACACCACACACCAACAAATCTGCCAACAATCTGGCACCTCAGAAGTTGTAGGTAGCTCTCTAAGAGCACTACGCCAGACCCCAGGTATCAGAACACTGGAACATTTATTTTATCCTTGCAATCATCTACTTTCTTTTGCCCACAAAAACATGGAGAAATTCAATCACATTTTGTAACAGCAGCATTCAATTTGCTCACGTTGCCTCTTGCAGAGACCACAACAGAGGTCATTCCACATCAAGGGGAGCCGTTACCGAGCCCAGCTGCGGCACGAACTTACCGCACAACAACGCAGCAGTGGCTGCATTGTAAGGGAACCAAAACCAACATCCTTCTAGATTTACACAAACATCTTTTCCCCCAAGTCTGAAATCTCCTCTCACTTTTGGGGGCTTTCCTGCCTCGACTGAAGACTTACTCTGAGCACGCACTTCATGAGCTAGAAGTTACTCCCAAGAACCAACTCCTGATAATTTGCAGGAAGGACTGAGGCAGCAAGTTCAGGTTCACATTTAAAATTTCATCACAGAAACATCCGATGCCTTAAGAAAATGGCAGATCTTCGTTTCTTTGACAACATGCGCAGCTAACATTTAGGATAGCATAAATGGCAACATTTTGGCCCCAGGCTTTAAAGTACATTTACAGTGGAAATGGACTGTGGAGGCTCCATACATTGTGGGAGGTCAAGAGCATCCATCTCCCAAACTCCTACATCAGCAGCAACACTCCTCAGCCACTGTCTGCATTGGCGTCACTTTTCCAGGCTCATCTCACACACGTGGGCTGAAGGGTCACTAAAACCAGGATTACGTATGAAAACACTGCGTTAAGCAGCACTAACGAGTTGGGAAAAGTATTAAATAATCACTTTCAATTTAAAGAGACTACAGATAGACACAACTGGGCCTAAACTAAATTTTTAAAAAAAGAAAAAAAGAATCAGCCCATTTTAAAAAGGTATTTTGGAGAAGAATGACCATTTGCTTCAGTGGCTGCAGCCACAACGATGCGCAGCAGCACACTGTACCTCAAGTTCCACGTCCCTCATTCAAACCCAATCAAATAGCAAAAATAAAATAAAAAATACTGAGTGGGGAGTTTCTTTGAGAAGATTTGGAGCATTTCCAACAACAGAGGCACAGGAGGAAGAAGGAAGGAGAGCACATGTTTTAAAACGTAAGGTTTCCCTACAAGTTACATCCAGGACAGAATTCCGCAACACGGAAAGTGCTGGAGATCAAATACAAAATCCAGAGCAACACAACTCGGGTTGTATTTTTTGAGAAGGAAGCACTGCTGATGTGCTGCTAGATCCCAAAGTTACACTTCCTACCACTGTAGCAGGTGGTCGACAGGCAGGTCACTCACTGCCCGTTAGTGCTTCACCAGCCCAGCACCCCAGAACCGAGGAGAGGAAAGCCTCCTTACCGCCTGCTGGCAGTTGAGCCCGACGTTGCCCTTCTCCCCCCGCACCACCTTCATCAGGCAGTGCAGCGTGCGCCCTTTGCGGTGCAGGCCGGAGCAGTGGTGCTCGATCTCCCCGCGGCAGCTGAGGATGATCTCGGGGCTCAGGGAGAAGTCCTCCATTAGCATGCGCCGGTAGTCCAGCATTTCGCCCTGGCACTCGCTGCTCACTTGCCGACCTAAGTCAAGAGAAGAGGACGAGATTTAGTCCTGGCACCCTTCTCGACTTGGATTCTTTGGGCTACCGCGATGCTGGAAGGACAGGGAGAGCACCCACACGCTGAACAAATCCTGATGGCAACCAGCGTGCCACAGCAGGCACCCCGGGGACTAGACCAAGCATTGCTGTGGAGCCTCTCATTTCAGCGAACCTGCAAGATAACCGCTCTGTGGATAAAAGATGGGTCTGAAAAGATGAGGAGAATATTATGTTGGATCCCACAGTACAGGAGCTGCTTCTGAAGAGCAGCTGAAAACGCTTGGAGCATCTGCAGCTCTGCTGCACGGGTTATCTGTTGCCTGTACACTCGAGTGTGTGCTTTTAACACTGGGAATGGAAGTCACCTCTGGTAATTTACCACCTTGATACGTAACTGGGGGAGGAATCTGTCTGGGCAGCACGGTAAACGCCTTCTCTAAGGAAAGGTTTTCTAGAGCAACAGCACAGACATGCTCAGGAAGCCAAAAAAAATAGAACACATTACCAGGAGAACATCCCGAGTGTCTAGCTACCCAACTGTGGTGCAAAGTCTACCTTTAAAATTGCTTACATCCGCTATAAGCCCTTCTACAATCCCATGCAGACAGGTTGGTTTGGGAATCAAGAGGAACGCGATGGCTTTTCCTGTGCCCTACCCTCGCCTCCCACCACGCTCTATTCACACGGGCAGGACTCCCCACTAACGGAGGCCTTGCACCACCGCAGGGGCTCCCAGGCATTATTATACAAATAGGTGCTGGGGTGGGGAATAACAAGTGTTCCTCCAGGGCTGTGCTTCAGGTGGGAGCCACACCACAGAGCCTGCTCTGCTGTGGAAGCCGAAGTCAGTAACCGAACCGAAGTTTTCTGTAAATCAGGAAAACACCTGCCCCACTGCAGGGTGAGGAAGAAGACTCTTCTGCAAACAGCACACATTTCCACATCAATCAGAGACGATGAGTTATTCAAACTCGCAAACGCAGGCAGCTTACGGAGGTACAGCAGCCTTCCCCTCCTGTGCCAGAGGCGCTGCAGCACGCAGCCATGCCGCTGAATCATAAACCACCAGCTGCACGCCAGGGGAAACAAACAGTTCTCCAGTGCAGATCCAGAGGGTTTAAACATGCCATTTTTACACGTTATGGCCACTTCACGGGGAACCTTTAACATGGTCTTGCTGTATGGGGGGGGGCTGTAATGCCTTTGGGACAGCCACTGGTGTTAAGTTAGTGTAAGATGAAGATGTCTTAAGTGTATAAAGAATGTTCTCACACTTATCATCCTTCTATACAGCATAAACTAGGGAAGGGTTCAGAAATTAAGACATTTACCTAAGCTACTGAACTGTAAAGGAAGGAACATTACTTACTAGAGGCATGGGATTGAGCCCTGTCTTTCCTCAAGTGGTGATAATCAAGTTGCCTGTTCTGTGTTTTAAACTAGTACCATTGTTAATGCTTACTACAAAGGAGGGGAAAAACACAGTTGTTTGAGTCCATAGTGAATAGAAGAATTTGCAATTACACATCGGTCCAAGCGGGATTTGCTATTTTGCATTTTAAACTTCCTGCCTAGGCAATAAAAGCCAGCATCAGAGGTTTACTCAGCTGTCCTCATCCTCAAAACACCACCAAGGAAAGTGTCACGATGAGGAAACCTGCCTCTGGAACGGAGTTTGACGAGGGGCTACTTGGAGGAGGTGGCCACAACTAGGTGCTGAAGCTGCTAGTTCAACATCCAAGAGAAACTTTTAACATCAATACCCCACAAGCGGCATCTCTCGGGTCAGCTCCACTCACCTCTGTGCACGGCCGACTCCAGGCACATCAAGAGGTAGGACAGCCTGGCCTCCCGGGAGCGGGGAAGGTTCTCCACGTTGCAGCGGTACTTCTTCAGGTCACTCTTGCAGGACTTGGCCAGCGAGTAACTGACTTTGTAGTCCTGGGCAATCAGCTTCTGGCGCGTGGTGAGCGCGTCACGGCACTGCAGGAGACAGGGTAACTGGATTAGCTTCCACGTGGCACAGCAGAGAGCTGGATGCTGCTGCTTAGGCTTCAGGTTGTGTTTTGAAAAGACTAAAGCTCTAAAATTCATGCAGTTAAGCGGGACTGCAGTTAAATCTGGTTCTGCTCACAGAAGCCGGGTAGTTAACAACCCACGCAGGTCGACAGGCCAAGGGTTTTAAAGGCTCACTTTTAAGGGATCCCTTCTTCAAATTGCACATTCATCCCGCTGTCTGTGAAAGGCGCTGGCTGAGAGCATGACTCACTCCAGTAACTGAGATCAGTCGCTGACATTTATCCCAGCTCTGGTACACGCTCGCCCCGTGCCCTCAAGGAGCAACTTTTCCCAGCCACATTTACAGAACAGCGGGCTCTGGGGATTTGTGCCATCAGACGACAGCCCGCTCGGATCCCAGGCGTTTCTACCCATTTTCCCACAACTGGTGGGACTCGCAAGGATGTGCTGTGCCCAAACCTGAACCCGGGAGCTGCAAGAACAACCCTTTAAGCTCCCACAACACCAAGGACTTCGCCTGTCTCACCGTGGCAGCCACAAGAGCGACAGCAGATTTTGTGCCCCTCCTGCTCGGCAAACTGCACCCTCAGAGCAACCAGCTCCCTCCCTACCAAGTCACCTGCTGCAGCGCTGCCTGACCTCTCGACACCCTATACCCAGACCTTCCAAAGCCAGGCAGCTTAGGGTGGAAGAGACCCCACAAAAACAGTCTCCGTATAACCCAAAACAGGATAAGCAAAAAGAGCAGCCCACTTCGGTAACCCGTTTGTACAGAACGAAGCCTTGTTTCCAACCCTCGGGGATTCCTCCCTCAGCTTTGGATTTGTTAATTGGAACTAAGCTTTCAGATGGCTCATGTGTTTAAAGAAAAGAGTCTGAAAATCCCAGGCCTCTGAACTGGGTTTCTCAGCAGAGCTTCTCCAAAGTAGGCCTTAGAGATACCCATCTTGGTATCCCTTCAGTTGATACAATTCCTTCTAATTCCCAAAATGCTGCTGCAGAAATCACTGAAGGCCCTGCTGCCTTCCTCAAACACCTACGCTGAGACAGCTGCGAACAAACCGTGTTCAGGACTGACTTTCCAGAACAACTTTGTTGTTGCTGCAGAGCACATCCTCAGGATTAGCACAAGGAAAACTTCCCCAACTCAGCTGTGCCTCTTTCCCACGCACTTCCCTACTTCACAGTCAGCCTCCTAAAGCCTTGAAAACAAAATAAAACAGCTTCCCGTGCCAAGACGTTTGGTCATTTTGTTTCTGACGCGCACATTATGAGAGCATTTACCAAGGCTTATGCCCACCACGTGGCAGCTTCTACATCCAGCACTTAAATCGCGGCGCTCCCACTTCAGCTCCGAGCTTCCCTTCCGCAATTACCCTCCCAAAAGCTTTGATTTATTTACGTCCTTCAACTTTAAAGGCTGGAACTCGAACGCAATTAATCCAAGCTATCAGCATGTAGCTGGGAACACAAGCCTATCAAAGCAAACGCGTCCGTTGGAGCGGTCGGTTATCGGACCACGGAGGCGATGGATTTTCCCCAGCACGGGAAAGGAACAACGGAGCCTGGGCTGGCGAAGGACCCGGTGAGTTCTGCACTGAGGACGTGTCTCCCGGAGACAGACACCTACCTTCTCACTCATCGACTCCTCAAACTTGTGATTAAAGAGGCACTTGTAAACTCGGCCTTCCCCAGCCTGAGTCTGTGAAGCAGAACAGCAATATTTACCATTAGAGACAGGGCAGCGAACGCTGAACGGGCAGGCTAAGCATGGCACAGTGGAATTACTTCTTAAACCAGGAAGATGTTAAAGTTAGTATTTCAAATAACAGTGACGGCTTCAGTACTATTTTTTCTAAAATCTAATCACATTCAACCCTCTTTTAGCAAGTAGCCCACCAGCAGACAACAGCTAACTCCGACTGAGCACCACTCACCTCTGCTGCCTCCTCCCCATTCGAGAGGCTCCACTCCCTGCACACCCTCCAACGCCCGCTCAGCCCATTAACCCACTAAAAATAACGCCTGTTTGTTGGGCAGGTGAACTCCATACCAGATTTATTGCAAAACGACAGCTCCGAGGTGCCTGTTTTCAGCATGACATGATCTTGCTCAGGTTCCTCTCTAACATTTCATTCCCATTCCCAATGCATTCCATTTTTTTATTTATTTCTAACGTAGGAGGGAAGGCTGGAGGAAACTACTCACGTTTTCACAAAATCTCTCTCTGTCGTCCCGGCAAGCGAAGTAGAGGTGCCGGTCCAGGTGGAAGTCATCGGAGGAGAGCTCGGCTACCCGAAGAATGGCCTTCTTGCACTGATCGGACACCTGGACCCGGGGATCGTTCTCCTCCGCCTCCTTCACCAGGCCTTTCTCCAGGCACGCCACCACCTCCCCTTGCGAGTGGGCATCCTGTACGGAAAGAGCACGAGAGCATCGTTACCCAAGCACTCACACAGCCCAGTGACCCGTGGCTCTGGATTAGCACCGCATAAACTAAGCAACAAACGAACCACCTGCACGCAGAGCTCAGAATTAACGACATCTACAGCCACAGAGGCAGCAGTCGGTGTCTGCCCTGTCCACACACTTCATATATCTCCGTGCTGATGGTCACCGTGCCGTTCCCCCTTGCCGGGCTCTGGGTTTGGTTCAGTGGGACTTAACGGGATTGCCACCACTCAGAGCAGTTCACCAAGGCAGCCGAATTACCTCTCAGCCCACACGGCTCTCTCTTGCCATGGCAACAGCAACGTGCCAGCACCATGCTAACAGTATCCTGGGGGGAGAAAAATCAGGGTTTCTCCGTGCCGAGGCAAGCCCTCACGTTGGGTGGTGGTCATGCGCGACGTTCAACACCGTACTCCAAGTCCACTGTCCAGCAAGCCCGAGGGAGCCTGAAGACAGCGTGGGTCCACGACCAGAGAGCAGGCAATAAACAGAGCAAGGAAGAGGCAGCACAGGGCTGATGAAGGCTCCTGGTCCCTTCCTACGTTTTCTATGTGTTTAGGAGGGGAACCACATCCCCCTAATACCCCCATGGGTCCCGTTCCTCTAAAAACAAGAATGCTTCTGGAACAGATCTCAAGGCTCCAAGTTCTTTGGGCAAAGACAACCTCCTGTAAACCTAGTTCCCTGATTTATGCTGCCCTGCCGAGAGAGGACATTGCCACTAAGCTCACGTCGGGCAGGCAATGGGTACAACAAGGTGTGAACGTCTGCGTACAGCCGAGCCACCGAAGCTGGCACTGCAGTGACTGCTCAGGACCAGCCCTCCGGCTCACGCCACCACATCAGCTCATCCCCTATGGCTGCGGCAGCACGAGTAAGGGACCAGCAGCCTTAAAACGTGACCATGGCTACTCAAAGCCAAGCAACTCTCCCAAAACTTTGTTCTGCCATTCCTCCTCAGGCAGGCAGCCTTCAATTCCCGTTTTACTTCTGCCCCACTGGAAGCACAGGCAGAATCAGCCCATTAAAGTCATAAACGAACACCCAGCTGCACCGCCAGTTTCAGAGGACCAAAAGCACTCCTCTTCTTAAAAAGCAGAAAACCCCAAAACCACACTCCCCAACCCCCTGCATCTGTTTGCTTTTTCCCTGGAGTGGGAGCTGGCAAACTGCTCGCGCTGGCCAGGAATCAGCACCCCTGAGGAAATTAATTACATATCATCAGCTGTTTTAGGGCTGACCCTAAAAGCAACCTGAGCAGCGCTGGTTAGAGGAGCACATCCACCACATGACTTGAATTTGCCATTTACCCGTAACCACGCCAAACACAAACTCTGTTCCACAAATCCTCGTGGTCAGCCCGAAGCAGTGATTACAGCCAGGAGCTGGCAAGAGCAAACGAGGGAAGGAACCGCTTCCAGCTCCCCAGCAGCGTCCTGCTCCGGCCCCGGTGAGGGTGCAGCCAGGGCTCTGGGGGGCCCTGCCTCACCTGCAGCTTCCCCCCGCAGGCCAGAAGGAGGGCCCTGGGCAGGCTGCTCCTGCTCGGAGGGGCAGAAGTTGCCAGGTTTCTTCCAGCCAACGTGGCCAGTGGTCATGCTATACATGAAATTAAACCGATTTTAACCAGCGAGAAGAATCTGATTTATGGATGCAGGACACCGGCTGTTTACTGCTGTGTTCCAAGGACACAGTACGTTATAAATTCATTGCAGCACTCTGCAAACCACTCTTACATCGGGGTACATCCCCTTGCAGTGCTAGCTACCCCGTGCTGCTGCCATGCACGAGAGCAGGCTTCAAACACACCAGAATTAAATCAGACCCACATACAGGTCGGCACGGACAGCTCCTGCCAGGTGCAGTCCTGTCCTCTCCTCCCTGCCTCCACGTGCCCTGTCTGGGAGATCCATCAGAGTGCCCTCGTGCTGAATTTCGGCCACCGTGCTCCTTTGAGGGGCAGCCCCGAGTTAAGTCACTTTATGCAGGTCCTGGCTACTTCATCGCGTGAAGGCACCGCGCTGCTGGTCAAGGGAAGAACGGGCAGGGCTCGGAGGATGTGATTTGGAGAAATGTCAGCTCAATTACTACAGGCTGAAGGAAGCAACCTGAGTTTTCAAAGCTTAATTAAGGTAAATGCTTAAATGCCCAGTCCAGCCGAACATCACTAAGCACAGAACACGAGCTCTTGGCAAGGCGAAGGGCCACCAGCTTATTGTATCTGTGCTACGGATCCAAAAGGCATACAAAAACCCCACTCAGGTGTACACTTGTTGCCTCACTGAAGTGCATTCTAACTTCTCTCATCTTTACATGTCTTAAATACAGCATGTACTAGCCTGTAATTAAAGATTGTACTCCCAAAAAGCTGTTCCTCTCTCCAACACCCTGCTGCCACAAAACCTCCACCTTGCAGCTGAAGACCTCCGAGCTTTTTCCCCAAGTCAGGACTCCCCAAAATTGCTGCAGGGGCTGACAGAGCCTAGGCTTCATTTCTCCAGCGCAATATCGAAATACAAGAGATCAAATCTAAAAAAAACGCACATTTCTTGGAACTGTTGCCTCATCGCTATCACTGAAAGAATTTCACCCGAAAGATGCAAAGATCCGTTAAACATACAAGATAATTATCTAGGATGGGGTGTCTCGAAACTGCACCATTTCATGAAACAGTTTATTCAGACCCACAAAGGGTACGAACAACTTCTCAATATTGTCCTGCGGCACTTCAAGCCACAGAAAAATGGAACTAAATTCTAAATGTCCCAGAGCAAACCTCACTTCAGCACAGAGCTTTGAGAGACTTTAATTCTTCTGGCCAAAATTCAACCTCTTGGTGTATGCCTTGGGGGAAAGACAATTTTAAAAGCCTCGTTTCTTGCTATTCGTTTTCTATCCAGAGTCCTTCCACCCCAATAGCGTTTAGGCTTTGGGATTCTTCCTTATTTTTTCTCGTTTTCGGAAGCTCCCGTGGACACACTTTATTCTGCCTGGGACCTGGCACCCGCTGAGCTCAGCTGTCCCAGCTGCACACTTGCAGAGATGACCTCGGAAAGCGAGCAGATAAGAGTACAACAAGTGGCACACAGGAGGGAAAACGTAACCTGCCTTATCTGCACAGCACCGTGCTCCGAACAGCCAGGGGCAGCCCTGGGAACACAGCAGCCTCTGAGCCCATCGGATCTAACAAAGCTCCCCTGTGGCGCTCCACGGGGCTGATTTGGGTGCCAGGATGGCAGGGACTGCTCGTGATGAGGTGTCTCCCAGTATTTCAGGTGATAAGAGAGTGTCCTAGTAGCATACCGTGTAAATGGGACTGAAGGTAGTAGACTTCAGTGATCGTCCAGTACTCCTGTGGAACCAGGGACAACACAACAGCACTCACGCTCACAGCATTTAGTGGGGATAACAGCAAGAAAACGATGGTCTCCTTGTGGGTCTGTTTTGGGAATCTGAAAAGTAATATTACCTGGCAAAGTGCTACCGCAGATGTACGCTTCTGTCCCCTTCATTATGGGCAATAATCAGCTCCGGCCTGGACATCCTGGCGAAACCCGAATTAGCACCAGGGCAGCTACACGCTACCATTACTGTGATCCAAGCCCCTGAATTACTGCGGGTGGCAAAGCAGCGAGCTCGTTCTGACAGGCAGCTCGAGAAGAAAAGCTCGGTTACAATTCCTGATTTCAATTTCAAATTAGATTCCTATCGCACGAAGACAAAGCAGGCTTTAAATGCCAAGAGACCAAATTCGACATAAAGCACAACAGCCAACTGGAAAGGTGGCCCAATCTGCTCCAAAACATTTCTCCAGGAACTGGGGAAAAAAAAATCCACAGCCCGGGCACGCTTCGAAACTTAATGCTTTCAAGTGACGCTTGTACAGCCTTTCTTCTACCACCTGCAAAATGAATTCTACAATCAGACTGAGACTTCCAGGCTGCACTTCTCTGCTCGTAGAGAAGAGAAAGCCAGCAAGAAAATGTGGAGGAGAAAGCGCAGAAAGCACTACATCACAAACAACAGAAGCAGCAGGAACAGAATTCAATTAGGAAATAAAAAGCTGAAATAAAAGAAGGATAGGAAAGGAAGATGGTTAGCTAGCAGAACAGCTTCAAGAGTACCCATCGAGGAGCCTTTCACGGTTAAAGCAGCCCATTTACCCCAGCTACGACGATGAAGCTGTCACAGGTAACGCTGCAGCCCATGAGCAGCCTGATGTGGGTGCAGTTAGCGTCTAGCAGCGCTTATCTCCATAAAAACGAGACGCATCTCTTCCCTCATCTTTCTCCTCAGGTGTCCAGATCCCATTTGTTAAATTCGCAGCTATGTTCAGTCACACAAAAGGCTAACGACTCTTTCTCTCCAGGCAACTCTCAGAAGCTGCAGCATGGAAACAAAACCCGAACCAGCATCTGATGGGAGTAAATTAGATGAGATTTCTCCACAGCAGAAATGGGACAGCACAGAACACCAACAAAAGAAACGCTTGCACAGCCATTTATAGCTGTTCCCACAGCAGTACAAAACACTCCAATTGCTCTAAGTGCCGATGATGACAGCACAACAAAGGAAATCATAGGACAGGCTGCCACGCTTTCCCAAACCGCGGCCAAATATCCTGGGTTGGGTACCAAAAAAGCGAGGAACGTGCTCTAAGTGCGCCAGCCCCCTCAAAGAGCCGGTCACGGGTCCGTGCCTGCTGCTGCACCGAGTGGCAGATGTGGATCAGAAAAGGGACACGGGCTGCACGAGTAACCCAGTGTTACACAAACCTGCCAGCACGGGCTCCACGTCCATCACGAGACACAGCTCACCTCCGTGAAATCTACACTGAGGTCTCCGTCCTCACCTACGTCCCTTCCATGCTAGCACAATTATTTTGGTTTTAACTCATTTTAACTCAGTGATGCCACAGGTAGCAGGCAGACCTGACGGCCAGGACTCCCATAACTGTTCCAAGCCCCCAGGGACTGTCAGAAGCACCTTCTCACACGGGCTGACGGGACTCGGGAGAGAAGACAGCCACTGCCTTATGGAGAAAGCCACCTCCAGTCCAAACCTGCAGTGCCTGCAAGTTCCTCCCACTTCTACGGCTGCTTTTATTCCTGAACATGAGGAAAAAAAAACAACAAGTATTCCTGTGCTTTGTGCTGCTCAGCTGGGCCTTTGGAACATACAGCAGGACTTCAGTTTAACGCCCTATGGATGCAAAGCTGCTTATAGCAACAAACAAACAAGAAAGACTTACTATGACAAGATAGCTAAGCATCCGCTTGTGTTTTTTTTAAACAAAAGTATATTTATTACATTTTTTCACCTCCTCATTAATAGCTGATTTATCAGCCTAATTCCTAAAAACGGAAGAGCTATAATTTAGAGAGCACTGTAAAAAGTTGACAGGCTAATTTTAACTTTATCCCTAAATAGAAAAACTTGCCATCAAGCAAGGCACTAATTCATGAAGCACCACGTAACTGCTGCCTGCATTTGACTTACTGAAGTACGGAAGGAAAGGCAGTGCAGGGAAAACAAACCCACGACTAGTTACCACAAACCGTTCTCTGCATGAACTTCCACTCAAGACTCACAGGACCAAAAAGATGACTGATTTATTTAGGAAAACCAGCACAGTATTAGAGAGGCAGTGCCACTGACCTGTGATGCTAGGTGTAAGTGCCCTTCAACCTTTTCTTTTGGGGTGGATAGGGAAAAGGGAAGATGAACAAATAGAAGCTCTTGAACCCCTCTGCCACTACACATCTTATGGGTTAGCACAGGGCGCATTACCTTGATAACTTTCCTGCAGCAGCGCCAACAAAGACTATGCAATAAGTCTAGCAACAGGCGTGCTTAAATCCGGTGCCCAGTTTCATCATATCGAGTCAGGCCTGACAGAGCGTGATCCAAAAGCCAGCTGCCTACCACCTCACCTGTGGCGCAGCAGGCGAAGGGAAGACAAATGAAAGTCGTCTCTGGGAACAGCAGCTCCTCAGAGCAATGAATGCATATTTATTAAATCGGAACTACGCAGAATCAGGACATCCTTTTCAGACGGATTAAGCACACCACGGATTTTCTCAGTTGCAAGTAAGACAATGCTACGGTTGCAGAATCCGCATAATTTTCCTTAAGCGAATCGCTTTTACAACCCCATCGACAATCTACGTGTTCTCTGGATACCTTTTCTCCGGGTCGAATGCTGCCACATTTCAGGAGATTGATGTCAGCCTTGCAGTCGTCCATGAAGCCACAGATCAGCCGATAATCGCTGAAGATAATGGCTGTCATTTTAGTGATGTACTGATGGCACTGGTACTCGGTGATGTTGCCTCTGTGATCCACCAAACACGACACCAGGAAGCCTTTACCAACGGGCTCATCTGCACACTCCTTGATCTGTTAAAGAAAATAAGAATATCAATACAGTGGGGCTGCAGCTACTGAATTTAACCTTTTGGTTTTTGTTTTTTAAATATCCTCAAAGAAACGTGCATCCACAGCTTCAAAACCTGCCCGCAAAGAAACTCTCTTGGCTTTGGGTCGATTTGCAGCAAGTCAGAATACTTGAAAATTCCTCAGAAGTGAAAAATGCCTCATTTGTGCCAGTATCTGAAGAAAGAAAACGCAGTGACCTTGAGGATTATAAGCCCTCTTGCTCAATAATCATCTTTCATAATAATCACACTGAACCCCTGCAATCATGTGCATTTGGAGGAAAAATTATAGTTTGAGAACCTTTATTTAGAAAACAGAGCATATTACAGCATCACTAAATCACGCCTGGACCCCCATTTACCACCTGACCTCACACAATACAGCCATTGGGCTAGAAGTGAGAATGATTCAAAAGCCAACACAATATTTATCGAACTGTTTATAACTCGCTGGAAGCTGAAAATATTACTATACAGGAAAATTCTCAATTTTGTTTTTATCAGGCTCGCAGGAACCGACTGTTGGCAGTAAACCATTTTACAGAGCGGTCTGAAAAAAAAAAAAATCAGCGCTAACAGAAGCTGAAGGCTGCGCGGGGATTGGGAGGGCAGTGTCTGTGAGCAGACAGGTCCCCAAATTAAATCAGAGCCTGCCCTGCTCAGGGAAGCAGGCAGAAAGGCAGCATCACCTCCAGAAGTAAGAGATGGAGGCAGTTTTGGCAGGGACTTTGCAAAGACAGGGGAGAAGGAGGCTGCTCAGCAGCTGTGGCTGCTTCCTGAGGAGGACTGGGATCAGGAGAAGACCCCGATTACAGACCTCTCAGCCCTGGGATGCCCACGCCAAAATACGTGCCCAGTGCTGGCGTCCCAGTAAGGGGAATGCTGGAAATTGAAGCCACGAGGACAGCACGCTTGACAGCGAGATGCTACAGTCCAGCCACAAGCAATAGGTACACGGGTTGACCTGACTGCAAGGATTTGTTCCTGTGCAGATGCTGGAGGGCTCATCGGTCGGGAAGGAGCTCCGACAGCAACCCAAACCCCAGCCCGGCTCTGATACCTGCCAGGGGCAGTGCTAAGAGATGCAGTGAGATGCTTCATCAGCTCTCAAACACCACGTTGGAATCTTCACACTGAAAATCTTAATAGGGATACGTTTCTAGGAAGACACTAATTAGAAGAAGAATTAATTCAGGGCATCTTGTGACAGACTCAGATGGGTCAGACGCAACGAATGAAACAGACCTGCCTCCACCTCAGCTTATGAGGCCATTTTTTCTATGTAAGAGCTAAAACATGCAACATTTTATAAAAAAAGATTATTTGAAGGCAGGTGTAGACTGGTGGAGCATTTCGTATTTAATCTCAGGGTGTCGTGTGCCAAGAGCCCAGCTTTGGAAACAGCCCCAGAGCTGCACGGCAGACCAAGCGGTCGCGTTATTGCCTCACCACTGCTAAAGCAACCAGCTGTAATTCTGGATTTAAACTAATGCCCAAGCTCACAGCATTGCAACAGTTAAAAAAAAAAAAAGTTGGCATTCGCATTGTATCTATGATTAACTGATAAAATTTAAGGTGGGATTTCCAGAATGTACCCAGCCGGGATCGTCACCGATGCCCAAATGACTTCTTACTAGAAATTACTCTTCTGCTAGTATTTTGTCCTGGATACAAAGCAATATTAAGGCTCAAAGCTCAACAATTAAGACACAATTGTTGTGTCTTAAGACTCAAGACACAACAAGAGAACTCCTACCTGGTAGTGTCAACTACAGAAGAATACTACCAGGCTGTATGTTAACAGTACGCTGCCCACTGAATGTTTGACTTCTGTAGAAATTCCATCATAAATTAGCGGAATGGTTTATGCACCTGCCTCAAAATCAGGTATCAGAAGACCAAACAAGATCGTTACTTATCCTTTGCCTTTTTTCTTCCTTTCAACAAAAAGCACTCAAAGGTAAAATACCTGCAATTCATGCCATCGTTCACCACAATCTAAGCAGAACTCCACTGGTTAACAAACAGCTCAAGTTCTGTGCTTCTCCTGCTGCTTTTAGACAACCGATTCCAGATTTAGAGGGCACCATTTACAGTGCCAGGCTGTCACTGTACAGAAGGGGTAATTACACAGACAGTTAAAAGAGCATTTTCAAGAATGCCTTGGTTGTAAAAATTCTGCAGCAGTCACATGACATAAAACAGGGAGGGCAACATCTTTCCTATGGCTGCAAAAAGTGGGATCCAACAGATTTGGCAGCGTCTGCTTTTGGGAGCTACCAAACTCCAAACACAACATAAAGCTTCCATGCAAGCTGCTCTCCTTCCACTGCTCAGTGCTCTAGCATTCTTGTGCTGGCTACTTTCCTTGATCCTTCCTTATTCTAAGTGCTTTACCACAACTCAGCTGGTGCTAACAGAAGAAGAAGGAGGAAAAATGGGCCATAACCAGCCACGAGGAAACAGCAGTGGCATATCCCTCACCTACCCCACTAATTCCTGAACTTTTGGGGCCACGCTGCTGTTGACACCCTGTTTCTCAGATCTATGCATGTTCCTCTTAAATTAGCTGAAAATTTTGTAAAGAAAAGTGAACAGCGTAGGCGATCCCATCAAACATGTGAGGACCTGGGGAACCACCAAGGAGCCAGCACCTAGAGCAAACTGAACTTCAAAAAGGCAAGTTAATGGCCAGGCAGCGTGATTCTCACCCTGTCAGCTCCGCTGCAAAGCTGAGAGCACAGCCACAGGAGCTCTAAAATGAGCACAAGGAAAGACGTGATCAGGCCTTGGAAGCTGGGCTGAGGTGTTCTGATGCTGGAGACAGAGGACCAGCTCCTCGTGCACTCTAAAAATAGAGAGTTCCTAATAGAGAGTCCCCAGAGTACTTAGCTTTGAGCTTAGAAGAAAAATATATGTTGATTCATGGTTTGACGTCAATTTGTCTGTCCCTTTTGCTAGCCAGACAGAATCAAAACTAGCATTGCTCTAAAAGTTCAGCAGAACCCTCGCTGCACCAACACTGCTGCAGCTGTCAAGCACTTGGTAACGGGGACATCAGCCCATCGTTTCTTCCATTTTTTGGTACCTTTGTCCCGCACCACTAAGGTAACAGGCTTTTTCAGCAAGAAGGCCGCATGAATTACGCCCAGGAATCTGGCATATAAGACAAGAGCTTACCCAGAACGCTGCTGGCACACTGATTTTCCATCACAAGGAGGCAAGAAAAATCTCAGCGCAACAAGAGCAGCACGCCTCTTGTGGCTTACCTCCGCAATAGTGGACTTGCAGACTTCTCTGGCCACGGATTCGAACTTCGGATCTGTAGTCAGGTTCAGCTTGTAGTTCCACAGGAGCTAGAGAGGGGAAAAAAAAAGGACAAAAAAGAAGGTTTAACAGCTTCCCATGGAGAATGAAGGATTGGTGTTTCGCTTCTGAAAAGAACCGAACATCAGCTTCCCACACTGGTACCTTCGTCCTTCCACAGCACAGCAATCAGCACAAAGTCTCCTTGACAACAACTTTTGTCTTTCATTTCCTCAACAGTTGTATCTTGGACAAATTCAGACTGCTAGAAATCTCTCTATAAGGTCATGAGCTGACTCATTACAAGGAAATACATTTAATGAAGATATTTTCATAACCAGAAGGGATGAAACAATGAAAGCTGCAGCTTGCCACCTGCTGCGTATTTAGGAATCTTTAGCCCACCACTTCTCTGTACCATGGCTCATCTGCCTGACACAAATGCTTTAACAGAAACAAAGTCCTCGATATGAGCAGAATTCATATAGAAAAAGCTAAAAACCCTACCAAACAAGGAAGGGGGCCATGCATTTGGTCCCATATTCCCTTCCCTCTGCCAGGGGCTGCACCCAGGCAGCTTTTTGGATGCAGACACAGTGCAGCCCTATCGGCTCTCTCCTGCTGAGCAGTTCCACACGCTGCAGGTTGCTCTGCAAGACGGCTCAGGGAGGATGACTCTTCTTCTAGGAGCCAGAGATGAGCTCATGCAGAAGCCTGGATGCATTGGGTCATCCCGCAGGAATCAATCTTGGGCAAGCTCCACTCTGCAGACACACACACACCCCAGGTCTCCTCCTCAGGCACCACGAAGTAAAAATAAAAGGCAGCAAAACCTCAGCAAATTAATCGCAGGGAGGTTGCCCAAGAGAAGCTCTGTTAGCTCATCTGGCTTTCTCTAGGAACTCGTTACATTTAAACATTTTCAATTAACATAAAGATGAAACAGTTTTAAAAAAATTAATTTTAAATGCTCTGCCTTCACCGGAAAAAATTAAAATGCTAAATAGTTTGGTCAAACTTCTATTTTGAAGGGTGTTGTACGCGGAGCACCGAGGAAACGCAGAAACATGCCGAGACACAGGGAAGGCAGCTTCGCATCGCCTCCGAGAGGGTGGAAACACAAAGAACTGGGAACGCGCCATCGTCCACACCTCCCATCACGGCTCTGAAGTTGTGAAAAGTTAAAAAATATTTAAAAACGATGGGATTCTAGCCTATTTTGGAGGGTGTAAGTTGTAAACATCGAGGTTTAGCAGAGAGAGGTGAATTAGCAGGGAGCCCGCCCTTGCAAAGAGCGGTGTATGCCTCCCAGCCGGGACCAGAAGGGCAAAAATAAGGTGCAACGGCATCAAAAGGCACTCTGCACTTGCAACCTCGGGCTCTGGAGAGCATCTCACTTCAGAGTTGCCCGAGGAAAACATCCCACAGGCAGAAGGGAGGTTACGCTTGTGGCTTGAAAACCCAGAATTTGGAGCTCAGCAGCGTTCTCCCAGCAGTACGGCCAGACGGCTGCGGACAGGCAAAGAAAACAGAAGCAGGACTGTGTCTCCGTGCTCTGGTTTTCCATTTTCTCACCACGGATTTCTGATGGCATACGGGTTAAGTGCCAGGTGCACGGCTGGCTTTTGCCCCTGGCATTTATCTTCCAGAAGTAAACCAAAATACAGCTTCTGAAGCACCTGAACCAAAGACCACTGCTGAGGCACGCGCTTGTCTGTTCACGTCCGTGGCTAAACAACCAAGGACCCCGATGCGGTGTGCTGTAACAGAAGGCCAAGGAGAGAAGCCAAAGGAAACCCAACGCCAATCTCAGCTCTGACCTTTTTTTCCGTTCCCTGTAGTCTTGGGATTTGAAGAGTCAGCTTGATAGCCTGAAAACTGGCTAACAGTTTGCTCGCTGTTAAACACAGCGCTGAGAGGGAATCTGTTCTAAAACTAGCCAAGTGGTTCAAACTGCCTCTTAAATATCACACCCCGATGGCATTTCCCAAGCAAGTCTAAGAATTCAGCAGCTGTGAACGCAATACAGAAGGCTTCGACAGCTGAAACTGAGAGTTTAAATTCAGCACCGCTCACATCTCTCGCAGAAGGAGCGCGTCGTATTGCTCCCAGCAACTCGCGGGAACCACCCCCCGAGCATAAATTGGGAAATAAATTGGGAAAGACGTCTGCTATCCTCCTCCGACACGGAAGTACAGCGCGTGGAGCACTTTATGTTCCTTCCTGCAGTCTCCAGTAAGACCGTGCTGGATATACTGGGCTACAGAAGTCGCCGTGTAAGCCACCGTGCGCTCTTCCTCCGTCGGCCAACGACTCGGATGTGTCCTGAGTAAGGCCCCCTGCAAACCCTGTGCCCAATACCGAAGGTTGGCAGGGAACGTGAGCTGGGAATGCTGCAGTGAAAGGCTGAATAAAACCAAACAGTACTTACGTGGTTGCAGTCTGAAGAGATTTCGTTATCTGGCTGAAAGGAGAAAAAATAAAGGAGCGTCAGTTGACGGCTGCATTTAACACGCAGAACAATGTAAGCTTGTAGGAACTACAGTATCATCAACTCATGTTCCTTTGATACAACTGATAGGAGACATTAGAAGCTGCACAGAGTAGTATCTACAGGCCAGAAAGACAGGAACACCAGGTAACCCTGTCCCACCTCTGCAGAACACAAGTGGCATGAGCAGCAGCCTTTACGTGGCCACCACAAAGCCACAAAGGGCACGCTTGTGCTCAGCCCGGCTTCCCAGACTAACAAAGCACCTGTAGGAAAAGGTGGTCATGGAGTTAAAACAAAGAAACAGCTTCGTGCACACAACTGATGGACAAAGGCAGCCTTGCTTGCCTCCATTTGCCAGCCTGGGAAACCCTTTGGGGGCGGCGCATCAGGGGGAGCTGCTGGCAGCGCCCTGCCTCCTGCTGATCCCTTCAGCCCCGACTCATCGCCTTTCTACCTTTCTCCCAGCCTCCACCGAGAGCTCAGGGCCCCAGGGATGTGAGGCAGAACCAGCCCTGAAGCTGGGGCAGCCCAGGAGCCCCCCAAAGCAGGCCTTTGCTCACCACGGGGCACTCGCACCATCGCTGCTTTGGGGAGCGCAAACACAAGTCATGGGAAAAAGGGAGCACAGAAAAGCTTCCAAGCCCTTAATTACAGCCATTATTAACTAAAGCGCTTACTTTGTATAGCAGGAAGTGGCAGAAATTACCTCTCCAGTTAAGAATTAAAACAAAGAAATCACCTGAAGGCTCGTGGCAATTAACCACGGTTTGGTCAGGATGCCACCATCCAAACCATCTCTCCCGGAGTAATCATAACCTTGAAAATTAGGATATCAAACCTCTTCGTAGAGACTAACAGATGCCTGTTTGCTACCCTCAGACTGCAGGACTGGTCCTCACAACAGAAAAACGGGGACAACACCCGAACTGCACCGTTTCAGAGAAGCATCTCCCCAAAGCCAACGCTATCGGGACTTCGGAGGCGATCCTGCCTTAACTTTCTGCACCCGTCCTAATCGCTCGGTGACGAAGCAAATTTCAAAAGCAGCCAGAATACCCTCAGCTGGCGTTGCTGTTTCAGGCCAGGCCAGCTTCTTCATGAAATTCTGTACGTCAGCAGTGCAATGAGCCCGCTGTGGCCAGGACTTATCCACTTATCCACTGCCCGGCCAGCAGAAGGACTTGGGAGGGCCAAGGAACGCCTCACCAAAGCGCCTCTTGGCTGCCTCAGTTCCTCCAGCATCCTCCAACCTCATTAGTTTTGCTTCAAACCTATAGAAAATTCACATTTTTTTTTTCCTGGAAAGATGAGCCCAGGAAGATAACAGACTGGTTTGCACTAGCTTGGGAAGCTGAGGCAAGCTTTTCCTGCAATGCACGCCGTTAACATACCAGACGTTAAAATACCCGCCTTCCCCGTGCTCTGCAGCAAAGCTCAGCTCTGAAAAAAACAAGCCTGATTTCTTTCCTTGCTGCTGGGAAGAGTAAAGGAAGCTCAACGGGACCCTAAGCAAGCCCTGCCTTCTTTCACAGCTCAGCGCTCCAGCCCGCAGCAGCGCCCGACGGAGCCGGCAGCCCTCGGTCCTCGCCTCCTGCTGTGGAGGAGCAGCGGGGGCAGGCTCGGTGGAGGAGTGACCTCCTTCTCCTGGCTGAAGAGAAGCAAAAGAGAAAGCATCTTTATCTCCTGCGCCTTGCAAACCGAAGGGCTGGGTCGGAGGATGGGGAAGAGGAGCGCCCAGCCCAGCACTGCCGCCCTCCAGGGGCTACGTTCGCGTCCCGAAGGAGGGCTGGGAACGGCACACCACTGCCTGGGAGGCAGGAACCACGGGGATGAAGGAAAGGAAAGGATGAGACAGCACCAGGAGCTGCACCACGTCGCTCCCAGGGGCGTTTTGGGAAAGGAAGCCCATGGGGAGGAGGACGTCATGCAGAGCAAGGAGGGAGGAGGACTCGCTTGCACCTGGAGGATTAAAAGCTGGCTTCACAGCAGGGATGTGCCCCTGCGGGCTCCTGGAAGCCCTTGGTTTTTAGCAGTTTAGTTCCGGAGAGAAAAAGCACTTCCTCACACGCAATCCCAAGCGACAGCCCCGTGAACTCCCCGAACTCCAAAGGCTGGTGTGAGGCCCAGCCGGCACGAGGCAGCGAGACCAGCACCGCCCTCCCCGTCCTCCTGGCCTCTGCTCGCTCAAGGAGCCGTACTGCAGACTCAGTAAGTCCCCACCAGACTGCAATAAGCAAGTCAAGAATCCTAAATGGCCACCAAGGATGAAACAAAGTCTTGGGAGAACTCCGCACGGATGGTTTTAATCAGCAGCCTGACCTTCCTTTCCTTCGCTCATGCAGACAGGAGATCCTGAGGCCAGCCACGTGAGTGCCTTCCTCCCCGGGTTTAATCCCTTTGCAGAGCAGGGGATGGCAGCAGCCGCTTCCGCTGCTCTTGTGGGGCCGGAGCAGCAAGAACTCGTTGGGAAGGAGGCAGCAGACATCTCTCAGGCAGCCTGCGGGCACCGAGGACAACTCGCCTGGGACCGGCCGGAGCTGGAGCCACCAAGAAGCAGCACGAGCAAACCAACAAAGAGAGGCAGCTTGCTTGTGGACCAAGCAACCCAGCGGGTGTTTTCCGCCTGAATTCAGGATTAGATTGCAAGAAGATTGAATGGATCAATTAGGAAAGGATGCCAACTAAGGCAGCCGCCTTCCCATGAAGGAGAGGGCAGGCAGCAGTCCGGGCAGCACGTGTGACCCGATACAGACACAGCACGGACGGATACGCACTAGAAATCAGCTCACGGTGTCCGGCCCTTGTTGGATTTCCCCTTTCTGACATTACACAAAGAAACGTTTGTCACCACCACCCGCCGAGATGCGGCAGACGACCCAGGGGTTTCTAACACGGAGGCTGTGGAGCTGCTCAAGGGAAAGGACCTGGGTGCTGAGTCCTGCCCCGGGTACCAGTCCCTTTGTGCCAAAGCGCCCCGCTGGCACGGGCAGCTCACAGTTAGGTAATTCAGAGCTCGGGTATCGAGCCCCGTGCAAGGCAGGGAGCGAGGAGAGATGCGGGGGAGCCACCCTCGTACAGACCTTCCCCTCCCGAGGCGAGGGCCAGGAGCGATTCTGCAGAACAGCCTGGGGAAACGTGAGCAGATACAGCAGTCCGGGCAAGAATCAACACGGCTTTTGTTAAAAAAAAAGAAAAAGGAAAGAAAAAACAAACCGTCGCACAGCCACCCATGCTTCCAACCTGCTGAAACTTCCTGGAGCGCGTGCCAACGAGCAGATGGCTACAGTAAGCCATTTTCACACATCCTGCAATCCTGCAAGAGTCATGTGTGATAAAGTTAAACCGGCGATAACCGGAGCTCCAAACAGATGGGGAGGCTTCGTAACTTAATTACACGTTTAGTGAGCAATAAGAGTTAAACTTGTTAAGCTACGCTCCAAATACCTTGCAACGCCAAGAGACGTCGGTGCCAGAACCAAACCCATGTCAGCAAAAGCCTCTGACCTTGAGCATTCACAGCTTTAAAGGAGCTGCTTCGGAGGAAGCACGGCACCGAGCTCCCAGGGCCCCTGCTCAGAGCTGGGAGCACCTCGTGCCTTCCAGCCCTGACCCCAAATAAAACAGCACCCCAACAGGTGGGAAGCAGCCACGGATTGTTTTAACTCCTGCCAGATATTCTGCTCGGAAGGCTTCGGGAAGCTCTCTGCTGTCCTGGTGGAGATCCCTCGGGGACGCGCAGGGCTCCTGCCCCTCTCTGGTCGCAGCTCGCAGCGTGGAAGGAGGGAGGGATGAGCTAAGGCACCCCCTTGGAGGTATTTTCAGCAGTTCATCTTCTTACCCACAAACTCACCCGAAAAGCTCCAGGTGCCACGCACCTACCAGGAAAACCCAACGGAGACCTGAGGCTCCCCAGGGCCACGGTGACAGCAGTGCAAAACTGCTCGTCGGATGTCCCAGAGCGTTTGTCGCGTCAAATATCTTCAGGTTTGGCACGCTGTGCTGTACGGAGCCGAGAAGAGCCATGCTGCACACCAGTTCTTGCCTTGGCACCACTTCAAAGGGCCAGAAGTTTGGACTTTAAAACGCCTCAAGAGATCAGCCCCTGCCAGAAAAAAAAGCTGACTTCCTCCGTTACTCCTTGCCGAGCTCTCCCAAAGAAACTTCTCGGCAGAAAGCCGTCTGCTTGCTGAAAAGCAGCGCGTCCTGTTCCACCGCGGAGGCCAAAGCCGCAGAGAGAGGCCTCGATAAAGTCCTCTGGAAGGTGGCAGGAAGCAAAAACAGGCCTGGGGCGGCGGTGAGGGGCAGCTCCCCACGGCACCCCTTCGGCGAGGCTCTCGCCTCCACCCGCAGAAGCCTGTGGGATGTTTTCGGGGAGTCCCAGAGGCGCACGGTGCCCTGCTTCCGTGTGGAGACCCTCGCTAACGAGGAGGGGAGACGTGTGCCAAAAAAATCCTGCTCCCTGCAGCAGGACCAGGACCAGGACCAGGACTTTTGGGGAGCCCCGTGGGGGTTTAAGAAAGAAAAAATAATAATAATTGATGCAAATCTTAAGGTCGTGACCAGGACGGCTAGGCTTCTGTCAGGTCGAGGAGGTTTTCCCACGTGCAGCGACTGCTCTGATCCCGTGTTTATTTTGGTTCTGCCTTAACAATGCTCATCTTCTGCTTCTTAATTAAATCGCCGCTTCCATCCAACAGCAGCTTGATGAATGGAGAAGTAATTCAGGAGATAATGCCCTACCATTTTTAAACGTTATTTAAAAGATAGAAACATTAAGATGCGAGCATTTAAATAATTACAGAGCTTATCAATTTAGTCAAGAAAAACACCAAGCTTGGCAGCGAAGGCTAAAATTAGCCGCAAAATAATATAACCAGCCTAGAAAACTCTAGAAAGATTACTACAGCGTTCAAGCAAGACCGAAATTATTCAAATCTGGGCTTCTGGCTTATTTAAATCAACCTGCCTGGGAGCGACGCAAATCGCGGTGGTAAATTGATTTCCCTGGCGTCTGCTTCTCCTCTCCTGGGAGCCACGGAGAGAACAACGAGGGGAGCAGGAAGCTGAGCCGAGGCCAGGCCATTCACAACTTGCTCGGGGTGCTCCCTGCTCTCGGCCAGCCCAACGTCGCCGAGGTGCCAGCACCCACGGGAGCCGGGCGCGCGCTGACGCAGGACCCCAGGGACGTGCTGAGCCGCTGGGTGCCGCACTGAGGTTGGGATTGTAATTCCTGGAGGGGATGCAAGGTGGCATGGCCAAGGCTTTATTTTTTTCCCCCCTACTACCTGGCCTTTGCTGTACTCCGGCACACCTGGAGTTTGTGCACAGGGGGACGATGGCAATTTTCAGCGAACCTCCACCGAGGTGGGAAGGGAAGGACTGCTTCAGGCCTGCCTGCCAAGAGGCAGAGCGCGGCGTCTCACTGCAAAGCAAGAAACTCAGGGTTAAATGAACACGGGAGCCTTTACCAAACCAATTCTGCTGGCACGAGGCTCGGCGGAGACGGACGGGACCCCGGCCCCTGGCCGCCGGGGAGTTCAGCACCAAGCACGCCGCCTGCAAGCACGGCTGTCTGGTGGCTTCTCCCCGGGGAGCTGCGTTTCGCCTGGAAGGAGCTCTCCAGAAGCGGCTGCTCGAGACATCTGCAGCAGCAGGGCCGTGAGTCACCGGCCCGGGCCTGATTCATCGCGCCCGGCGCTATTTAGGAACCGCGAGCAGAACGCACGGGAGAGGCGGATGCGAGCGACGAGCCGTTTGAAGGGTCCAGATGTAAACCAAACCCATTTACATGCCTTGGTCTTATTCTCTTTTTTTTTTTTTTGCTTGGGCAACATTTCTTCAACGGCACCAGCCCATGGCGGCACTGGGCGCAGAGGCGGCAGCACTTTAACCCGGATGAATCACGATGTTTTCCTTACGTTACTGGAGGAAAAGCAAACTCCACTGTTTACTTCAACCCCGGATAAAATCGTTTGGATTTTGTTCAACAAAATCCAACGTGAATACGTCTTCCAGACACGGCGAAGGCAAGGTTTCCATGGGACTAGCAGCAAACCAGCAAATCAGAATTCTGCTCGCCTTGCTGCAGATCCGAAGCTCCTTCCTTCGGCTTATCCCTCCGATAAAGGACTCGGGGCTGCCTTATTGCAGCTCTGCTAGGGGTTCGAGCTGGCCGGTCCCCAGGAGGGCAGGGGCACGGAGCTGCCTCCCCCCGGCAGGAAGCCGCGTGTTTCTGAGAGCTCCTTCCCAAACCCACGAGGGTTTTTCAGCTCCAACTGTTGGGCTCAATAGCGGTATGGATAGAGCCGCTCAGCCGAGTGCTTTGCTTGAAAACGCTGGCTGCGATGGTAATTCGGAGGATTTAAAATGATACCATGGTAAGCAGCCGGATCAGCTTCCCTTAGGCCAAGCGAAGAAATTGCAGCTGCCTGGTTTTACACAGATGAGCAAGCTTAAAAAAAAATAATACGCACTCGGTGCTGGATGTTGAAGGAGCTCAGGAGCTTTCTGGAAAGCAGCGTTAGTAGAAAGACACCTTACTGGTACGCGGGAGCCAGACACCTGCACACAAATCCTTCCAATTACCGCTTCCATAACTCCTACTTAAAAAGCTATGAATAAAGACAAGCCGCAATTAAAAGCCTGAGCACACCTCCAGCTCCTCTGCTAATAACCACGGAGTGCAAGAACGGGGGAGGGAGGGACGGGGGGAAGCAGTGACCCCGTCCCCACCCGGCACGATCCTCCACGCCAAATCCTTGATTTTTTGGTTTCAACCCAGAGAACTTCAGAGTTTAAGCCGGCAGCAGGTGGCAGAGGTCACTGGGCACAAAACACCGCTCTGGTCACTGGTGGGGGTCTGTACGTCGCAGCCACCGATAGCTGTTCACTCTTACCCATCAGTGTGAAGCTGCACGTCGGAGCGATGCTCTCCCACCACCTGAAGGCCAGCTGTGAGCGCAGGATGAACACGAAGCTGTCAGTCTCTGCCCCCACGGAAATGCACAGCGGACGGTCCCCAGTTTTCACGGGTACTTGCAGCACCCTGATGGCAAAGCTCCGACAGCTGCAGACGCAGCGAGGCCGTTGCAACCCACCCAACAGGCAGAACAAAGGTATTCTCCTCAGCAAGTAACACTTAGAAGAGGACTTTAAGAAATCCCTTTATGCTGAAGTAGAATGGAGATCCTATACACCATCTTCCCTCGTGTTTTCTCTTTGCCATTGTGACCTGGATCTATTCTCATCCAGGCGGTACAGGCACACAACGCGGTTAGAAGGCAGCAGCAAGCTCCTGGGGGCGAGCAGGGGAACACCCTCATGTCAGCACCTTTTCAGTTGTCCCATGACAACTTCAGGCAGGATAAAACCCAGAACAGAGGCACTAGAGGCATTAACAGCAGCAGGAAGAAGCCGGGTGTCCCCAGGTGAGGCTCTGCGAGGCAGGAGCCTTCGTGCCCGGCACGAGAGCTCCGGATCGTGCCCCCGCCACGAGGCACACGCGGCTCTTCGTGGTGGAAGGCAAGCCTCAGCAAAACGCACGCTGGAAATGAGCATCCAGAGCTCCGCTGGCACCGCTTGGGTACGAGCCCAAGTGTGACACGAGCAGAGTTTGAGGCATCTGAAAAACAGAAGCAGATGGAGAAGGAACCCGAGAGCGCGATTTCTCCAGTGATGATTTGGCGTTGAGACGCAACCGTCGGGGCTTCCCCCCAGTAAAAGGAGCAGGGATTTCTACCGACTGCATCCGAGCTCGGATGTTGCAGGGAGGACGAGGTGCTGCCCTGCGCGGTGACAGCCAGGTCTTTGCTCTTTCGGTGCACCACCACCAGCTGCACGGTGCAGTCGCACAGCTCGCGGAGAGCGCCAGGCTCGGTACCAGCACGTGCAGCTCCTGGCTCCTGGCTCCAGCAACCCGGGGGCACAGCATCCTGGATGCCCTCGGAAACAAGGCAGAGACAGAAAAACCCTAAGGCACGTTAAGAACTGCCACATTCAGGCATTTCTCACTTGGTCACACACGGACCAAGCGTTCCAAAAACCAGCGTTTCCAGGCTTCCCAGAGCCCCCAAAATCGCGCTCAGTAAACTCGGGTTTACATCTGGAGCTGTAACGTAGCTCCTACCAGCTTCCCCGGGGCAACCCGAGGCACCGGGGGGTATTTTTATAACTGATGATTTACCAGATACCAAACTAGCCCTGACGTTGTGAGAGGCCAAGACGACAAGATCCCACAGAGTGAGGCTCTCGGGGTCCTTTTGGGTGCATTTAAGCAAAGCAATTCAGGCGAAGCTCAGCAAAGCCCAAGCTGCAGTTTTACAGCAACGAACAGCCGGCGAATGACGAGCTGCACCCGCTGACCGTGCAAGCAAAGCATAAACCCAAACCCTATAAAAATCACCCCTCTGCTTCTCAAGAACCTCTGCGGGTGGGGGAGCCGCTCATCTGCTGCTTTTCAGATGCGAAGCTGGGGGTGAAGGTGACACGGGACGAGCTGCCGCTGCCCTGCTCCCATATAAATCTATGGGTGTGTACATATCAAAATATATAAATATATATAAATAAATATAATTCTGCTGTGGCAGAGCAGCAGCCAATTCCGCAGGCAAACCGGACGACAAAAGGCAGCGAATTACAGGTTAGTCTCAGGAAGCTTCAGGCCTCGCTCCGAAGCCTTCACCAACACATCTTCCTGTGCTGAGGTGCACGGTGGTTCTCGAAACCCAGCGGTGCAGCAAAAACGGCAACTTGTTCCTGAGCAGTGCTGAGGCAGCTGCTCGCAGAGCCCACAGCCTGCAGTCCCAGCAAGGCGTTGCTGGAGGCGCGCAGCAACCGCAAGAGCCCCTGCGCCAAACCGACCTGCTTGGAGGAGGGTTATTTTGCTCTGACTCAGCTCCCCGGCGTGTCACCACAAGCGCTAGCGCTGCCGTTTCCCACAGGTTCGCACATTTGCGAGTAATAATTGTAGACCAGTGAGGCTTCCTGCCCATTTGAACTCGCGACGCCGCTCCTCGGAGCGCGAGCGCTGCTCTCCCGGTGACGGGTCCGCGTCCTCAAGCAACCAACTGCTCAAAGACCACAGCCTCCAGAAACCCGAGCTGTTCCACGGGGAAGAAAGCGCCTTATTGCAGCACATATCCCTCCCTCGCGCTTCCCAGCGAGCCGTCCTTGGCTGATCCCCGCTGCCGAACGACAAGCTGAGCGAGGATGGCACGGAGCACAGCCCCCAGCAGCAGGCGGATGGGAGCTCCGCAGCTACCCAAATAAAAACCACTTCTGCAAAACCCACTGGGTTTGCTCTGCAGGAAGGTGCAAGGCCGTCTGTCCAGCCTCGGGGGACAGGGACCAACCCCACTCTTCTCAGCCCAGCAAGTTCCCCCTGCAAGATCCCCCTCCAGAAGCGGAGGCGGCAATTCCCCGGCACGGCACGGGACGTCTGGGGGAGCCCATCTCCCTCCGTGCCGCTTTAAAAACTGAGCAGACCATCGCAGGGACCTGAACCCCAGGGGGGCACAAAGCCTGCTGGCTTTTTGCACTAGGACACCCACTAAAACACCCGGCCGGGCATCTCTGGGAGGCGCCGCGGGAAGCCTCGGCGGAACCGGAGAGATCTTGGGAACGCAGGTGGGGCTCAGCCAGCAGCCAGCTCTCACTGCCCTTGGAGATAAGGAAAAGGGAATTAATCCATCCATTATCCGAGCCGAAGGCTTGATCCTTCTCCTCGTCTTCTCTTTAAAGTTTCAGCGGGGTAGGACCAGCAGAGCGAGGCTTTGTGCCGTCCTGCAGGGGAGGCGCGTGGCTCTCGGGCTCTGCGCCGCCAGCATCAAGGTGCCTCCATTCCTGTTTAAGTCTTGTAAGGGAGATTTCCACCTGCTCAAAAAGCAAAGCACAGCCTGCAACAATACCCCTGCGATTAAGAGCCACTCGTGCTGGCTTTTCAGAACTCTTCCCTTATCCTCAGGCTCCTCGAGATGCAGGTTTTCACAAAGCTACTCCTACAGCGAAGACGCGAGGAAGCGGCGCTGCCTGCATCTGAACCGGCCCAAACCAACAGCAAACCCCACAGAACTGACAAACTTCAGCTGTTTGGGGAAAAAAAGGCTTTTGAGCATTTACCTGCCTCGCTCTTTCCACATTCCAAGTTTGCTCAGCTTGCATTAAATATCTCTCTGAGTTGCCAGCACCAGAAACAAGCTGCGACCCCAAAATCAAGCAGGGTTTTATGGTACCTTCAGCAGCTTGTGCTGAGGTGACTCCATCAACCGCTGCCAGCCTTGGGGTAGGGGACGGGGGCACGCTGAAGAGGAAAGATGTGGAGTGATGCTGGATAAGGAGATGCCTTGAGGACAAAGGCACAGGCCTGCTCTCTGACCGTACCTTCACCAAATTAACTCTCTGCCTGTTGAACAAAGCCTCTTCCTAAATACGTGTGTCAGCATTTAATGAAAACCTGTTTTAAGTGATGAAAGCACCGGTAACCGTGCTAACGTCCTCACCTCGCTGAACCACTGCAACGCCCCCGAGGAGCGCAGTCCTCCTGGGAACCTCCGACAGACGGCTTCAAGCAGCCTGCAAGACCCCAAACAATCCCTACACGAGGCTACAGGCATCCCAATCCCACCATAAAAGTGGGTTTTGTTAAGCGCAGTAGTGGGGGAATTTCGGCAGCAGGGGCAAGGCAGGCGCTGGAGCTGCTGGAGCTGCCGGGGATTTCCCAGCCCTGTCTCCAGCACCCCGCAGTTCATTTGCATGCTAATGAGGAGCAGGTCAGCAGGAAATTACAGCAGCCAGCCTTCCCCTTGGGGCTGGGGAGGACAGGGAAGCATTCCTCACCCTCGGGGCCTCCATCAGCATCCGTCGGTCAGCGAGGAGCCGGGAGCAGCCCCCTGGGGACACGCCAGCTCCCAGACCTGAGCCACACCGGGTGGGGGAAATAACGGAGAGGAACCCAACCTGGCCCCGTCCCACCTGCTGGCGGCACCGGGATTAAGGAAAAAAGCCATCAGGGGCAATTGAGGCACCGGGAAGCACAGCTTGCCACGTCCCCTCCCTTCACAGCGAAATACCTGGGGAGCTGTGAGTAAATCAGAGCCTCGCAGGCAGCGCCGCTTTGGAGATTTCTTTTTATTTTATCCAGAGCCTCCCAGATTGATTGCTTGGAGTTATTAGAAAATAACCACGCCGACCAAAAAAACAAGAGAGCAAGGGTATTACGAGGCCGGGCCTCATTTATTGTATTTTTAATTGCTGTTATTGCAGAGCCAGAGGCAACAGGCTCGACGGATCTCCACGGCTATACCACATCCTCCACGCAGCGAGCGCCCTCGCCCCCTTCAGCCATCCCCAGGGGTCTCCAGCCCCGTGTGGGCACGTTGGGAGCCACAGAATGTTCCAGGAGCTGCAGCTGAACCAGATTCAGGGTCCAGGAGCTGAAGGTTTGGGGCCATCCCCTTCAGCCACTAGCCCGCAGGGCAGCGAGCCGCGGCACGGCAGGCTCCTCGCGAACCTGCGGGAGCGGAGGACAAACGGCATGCAAATGTATTTCATCGAATGAACCAAATCTCCGAGGGTTTGGCCCAAAATAGCCCCGCAGAAGGCGGAGCTGTGGCACCACCAAGAGCAGCGCTCCGCTCAGCCGGCTGCGAAGTTCCTCGATTTCACCCGGCCCCGGCTTGGAACCACTCGCACCCAGCCCGGCGCGGCAACACGCCCGCAGATCCGAATTTAGCACCTGATTAAGCAGGGCCCTGAGCACAGCCACCCGTATCCCAGGGCCGGCACCGCCAGCTGTGCCACCACCTCTTCACTACCGCCTGCAGCGATGGCTTTAAACCAGGAGCCGGCCGTCGCGGGACAGCCTGCTTCGGTTTCAGGCACCCAGGAGGCCGAGGGAAAGCTCAGAATTCAATTACGTTAGCAGCCAGGGAATTACACAAAATTAAGCAGTAAATGATGAAAATCCTGTGTTATTACTGCAAAAAAAACCTCATCGCTTTTGCTCCTATGAAGGCCAAAGGGCCACGGCCTTTTCCCCACGCTCGCTGGGCTGCCAGCGGAGCGCGCAGCGGGACCCTCGCCAGGCATCCCCTGACACCACAGAGGGGCTTTGCCTCTTCCCAAAGGGTTTCTGCGGCACATTTCGAGCCTCCGATAGCTCTGCCCAGCCCAGCAGGGACTCCTTCAGCACGGGGTCCGTCTGAGAAGGGCACCGACCAGAAGGCAGAAAGCCTCAGTGGTTGCAAAGCCCCGTCCAAACTCAATGCCACGTTTTTGTTGCAGACCAGTGGTGAGACGACGAAGAATTGCTTCCTTAATCGCTCCCCTCGCTGCTGTGCTCATTGCCCAAAGAGGCCACGGGGCCCGGCATGCCTCCTGCGAACACAGGAGTGCTAACTGCAGGAGGATTACTTCCTAGACTTCCATTTTAGAAGAAGGAAAGCAGTCTCCCGCTGGACCCTGCTCAGGTTGGGGCTCGGGATCGCTTCGGTCGGAGATCAGCGGCAGAATCCAGCGGGGCCCAGCGAGGGCTTGGGATCGTCAGCAATCCCTGGGTGCTCGCGGCCGTTTCTAAGCCAGCACAACCCGGTGCCTGTACACAGTGCTCCTCTTAGTGCCACCACTTGTTTAAATAAGAAACACGCTTCCCAAACCCCCGTGCCACCAGCAAACCCATTCCTCCATCTGCGTTTCCCCAAAACTTTCACAATCCAAGACTTCTGGGGGTGTTTAAGGCTTCAGCCTCAAGTACAGATGGCCTCCAAACACATAAAGCCCCGGCGAACCAGAGCTCTGCACACCAGTGTCTCCAGTTGTTTTGATTATATGCAGAAAATGTTATATATAGAGCAGATTTTAAAAAATAAATAAATTTGCGAGTAGTTTGAGGCCTCTCCTGTGTATTGATCAAGAACTTAATAGAGTAATTAGCCGGGGTTCATTAAAGCACGCTTTCCATTAGCCTCCCCAGTCGTCTAATCTGAATTCATTTATGCGGCCGCGTGCCACAGGTGCGGAGCGCCCAGCCCCCCGGGAGGGACACCTCGTCCTGCTCCGGGGCTCACCACGTCCTCGTCCCCGCGATGCAAACGGAGCCGAACCCACTGCTCTCCCCAGCTCTGGGGGCCTCGGCTCGGAGCTCGGTCTGTCCGAGGCCGGTAATGTCCAAAGAGCAAAGCAGGAGGGGCCGGCAGCCATTAGAAGCTTATTGCTGCGAAATTTAATTAGTTTCCGCGAGTCAGTCGGTTGCCTAGACCCCAAATGCGCCCTGACTCGCGTTAATTGTACGCGGTGCTGAAAGCCGTGAGCAGATCGTGCCTCGGTTCTACCCCGGGATGTTAGCACAAGCAGCTCTCCCCCGTTTTCACCCATCAGCTCTGAGCTGGGCTCCTGAAGCTGCCTTCCCGAGGCAATTCTGTCCTTCCCCGAGCACAACACTGCTTCCCGGGGAGCGCTCTCCTTCCAGGGCCCCGCTGGAGTCTGTGTGTGTGTCTCCCAGACAGCATCAAACCGGGACGAGGGCTGCCCGCGGCACCAGGGAAGGCTGGCCTTACACACAGGGCTTCTGGAGAAGCACAAAAACCCTGGGGAGGGTAAACCAGAGCCTTGTGATCACGTTCCCTGCCTGCATGAGACAAGGTGCCCAGTTCAGAAAGGAAAAGCCTAAACAAGTACGTAGTTAGCCCGCCCGTCACTGGTATTTTCGATCCCACGCGGTGCACACTCCTCGTCCTCAACGGCCGGACACAATCCCGAGACAACCCCTCCTTCAAAAGGCAGCATCAGAAACAGAACGGGGCTGTAAGCAAACAATTTGGGAATAAATGAGGCGAGCCGAGTGCCGTAAATCTTCGGGTGCAAGAGCTACGTCTGGAACCTGAAAGCCACGCTGGACACGCGGTGTTTTACCCCTCAAAGTCTCTCTGCCCTCCTCGTGCAGCAACTACGTTGAAATATCCCAACCAGTGACTGGAGAGGCCAGCTCCCCCATAAAAAGTTAATAAAAAGATAATGCTAATAAAGAAATCCAAGCTTGCCCTCATGGGAGAAGGGCAATCCCACAGCAATTTAGTCCCCAGGCCAACTGGGGGCTCTCTTTAAATTACTCGCGATTCACTGCACAGCTCCGAAAATTTCGGCTTAGGTTCACTAATGGGTTCTGTAAAAATTAAACACCTTAAAAAAACAGCGCTTGATCACACAAAATAATTTGGGATATAATGGGCTACTCAATAGAGGGAAACCGAGAGGCTACGGACCAAGGGAACTCTTGATTTCGGTGGCGGCACGATGGAAAGCCTTCCCAGCCTCCTGCCCTTCAAGACTCACCTGCTCCCACACCTCTTCCAGGGCAAGAAGGACTCTATCGCTTTGTCATCCAGCCAAAACCATTCAGACTTGGAGATCAATACTCCCGTGGCCAAAATCCCAGCAACGGTTCCAACAGAAGCCTCCTATTTGCTTTTCTACAAAACCAGTCGCTCCTTCCAGGTCCGCGCTCACGTCAGGAGGCCAAGTCCATGACTTCCACCAGCACCAACGGCCACCTGGCTCCACGGAGCGGGACAACCTGCTCCTGGGAAAACCAGAGCTTCCTGCACCACACCGGGCTGGAGGAACAGCTCCTGCTTCACCTCGTTTTGTGGCTTTTAATGCTAGGAGAGAGCGTGCACAGGGCGAGCAAAGAGCCGAAGGGGAGCCGTGCCAAGCCCCAGAAGGAGCGCTCAGAAGTGCTTCCAGCGGCGCGGCTCCCAAGGTAGCGCGCTGCGATATCAGGCTCCTCGGGTTTGTTTCTAAGTGCTTCCTGAGAACACAAGTTCAGTTGGGAAGGGCTCTTCTGGCCCGATTTAAGAACAGAGCAATCAAAGCATATGAAATACTCTGCCTTAAACTTGAAACAATAACGCTCTGAGGCCACAGAGAGGATCGCAACCACGTGAGCCTCTAAGGGCTGTGGGTTACTCTCTTCCCTTGTTTTTAACGTCTTCCTTTTTAGTATCCTGCTTCGATGGCCCAGGATTACGTTCACAGAGGTGGGTTTCTGCTTGTTAAGGTAAATCTCTGACCTCACATCCCAGCCCCAAAGCGGTGGCCCAGCGAGGCAGGGCACCGGGGTCGCAGACCAAGCCCAGCTCCCTGCAGAACAAGGAGCACTTCAGGACGGCAGCAGCACGCTGCCGTGTCATGTGGAGCTGTCCCCGTAAGCCATAGGAAGGACTTCAGCCACCTCCATGTCCTGCGCCACTTCAGACACCAGGTCCTCTGAAAGAGGGCACATAGAGCAATGCTCAGAACCCCAAATCCTACCTTTTTGTCACATATTTTTCTTAATATTTCGTTTGTGTCTTTGCCCAGAACTGCGGCAAGCAAACATCCCCGTCCTGGTGTCGGCACAACTAACGAGCATCTGTCCCCGTGCCACCGGAAAAGAGGCACTGGATGCCCACCAGCAGTCTTAAACCCCGTAAGCTGGTGCCTGGGGAAGAGAGATCTCTGCTCCTGACCCTACCCAGCGCCACGGGTACCCGCCAACCAGACACCCAGAGAAGGAGAGGAGCCCTCGATGACAAAGCCGGCAGCCAGCAGACCTGATTTATTTTAACTGCCATAGCAACCAACTTCACAGAGCTTAAAACTAAATTAGAAGATCAAAAAGTTATTCTGAAGCAAGATTTAAAATGAAAAGGTAATTACCTAGACCTTTTATCCATCCAATTCCTTCCCTTTTTTTAATCAGGAAGGATACCTGCAAGGCTTTATCAGCAGCAAGCGCACGCTCCCCAACAGACCGAGACAAGCGGAGCCCACCAAGGAAGCGGTGCTCACGTGCAGGACAGCTGCTCCATCCAGAACAAACATCTGGACACCAGCCCTGTACCAGGAACACGGCACACAGCTTGCCTAGAAACTCTGCCTTCAAAGCTTTTGGTTCCGAACGTGACGTCCTCAAGCAGAAGGGGCTGTGAGCGGGGGGAAAAACCACCCGCACCCGGCACTACTGCCATCAGCGAGCCTCGCGTCTGCCACACACCTGCCTGGCGGGCTAGCGTCTCTTTAGGGTTTCACAGAAATATATAAACATGAAAGCATGGAGCAACTCGGGCTGGTACTGCCTGGGCACGTGGAAAGATTGGGAACGCAGAACCGAACCGTAGATCCTCGTGGTTAAGGACCCACCTGCAGAGTTTTCCAGTCTCACTTCCATCATTTTTTTTGTTGGTGCTCATCGTTTTTCCAAACTTTACCCTTCCTGGTCCGCTCCTTCCAGGCCAAACCTCTCCCTTCTTTCGCCTTTGGAGGCTCCATCTTCCCCGCACAGATTTTGGGAGGAGGAGGAACCATCCCGAGGGTCCAAATCATCCTGCACCCACCAGAGACCACCAGAAATTCTTTGTCAAGTCCAGCCAGAGGCAGAATGCAACCTGGAGATTCCCAACACGGGGACAGGGCTTCCCATCATACAGCATCCAGCTCCGGCCCCTAATTAATTCCATCTCTCAAATTAGCTCAACTTCAGCCTCTGGAAAGCAGCAGCCCTGCTCCCCTTAAGGACGTTGCAGCCCCCGGATCCCCCACCCTGCACGGGCAGCTTTAAACCAGCAGCAGCTCAACAGCCCTGAGAAAAAAGGGACAGGAGAAGCAGAGCCCTCGGCGAGGCTTGCGGTACATCTTCCAGGCTTCTGATCATCGCCTTAAAAACAAATCCCTGTGCGTGCTGATGTCTGAACCTCTGATCCTGCTGTAGGCACTGCCGGAGCAAACCCGAAGAGCAAGCAGCGCAACAACCACCCTTAAGGCTTTAGGACTGGCCTCCCTCGCCCTTCACCCATCCCCGACACCAAAAGAGACGTGTTTTTCCCCAAAAGCAGAGCGTTTCGGCCCAGTTACCCCGTCCCTGCCACAAGGGCGCTACCAAGGAAGCCGATCCCCTCCGGGTGAAGCAGCCCAAACCCCGAGGGCTCGTCCCACCTCCACCGCCACCCTTTGAGCTCAACAAAAATGATTTAGCTTTCTCCCACAGCAAAGTCACACCGGTGGGTGTGCATTGTTATTGCTAGCCCACACAAACGCTTTAAATATATATTTTTACAAGTGCAACGCTCAACAATCATGACACCGAGTTAGCTCGCTGATTAATCAGACCTACGATGCCTCAGCAATAAAATTATGCTAATAAACCAGCACAGCGCTTCCCTGGCTAAGGTATTTCCAAACCTGCTAACATGTCCTACCTCAAAAATCAACAACTCGGTCGCACTATAAATGCAGATCATCATTAAACATGGAAAGAAACTCACCTGGCAAACATGTTAATGTTTCATGGGTTTATTTGTGCTAGAACCACAATTTTGAAAACCAAGGGCGCGCAGCGTCCCCCTTCCGTGTCTCAGCATGAAATTGCCCAGATGAAAACAAAACTCCGACGGCAGCGTTTAAGTAACTCCAAACAGCGACGCACCCGGCACGCAAATCACTTCAAGTAGAAGAAAAACGCACCCAGAGAACTCACCCAAAGTGCGTTTGCTGATTGTGTTTGCTGATTACCAAGACGTTTTACGCTGGCTGGCTCAGACCCCTCCGTGCTGCGGGTCAGGAGCAGCCTTGCACTGCTCTGCCAGCGAGGTGAGTGAGCCCTGCTCTTGTGCTTCGAGCAGCTGAACCGCCTGGAGGTCCCGCGCTGCACCCCTTCAGCACTTCCTTGGCTTTGTACAAGTGTTTGAGATCAGGCTGATTTATTTTTTTGAAGAATTCTAAAAATAGGCAGTGCTTAACTACCTGCGTTAAGAACTTTTCAAATCAGCAGGCTACCAGTAACCTCTCGGAGCCAGAGCTTCAAAAGGCAACGTTTGTTTTTTTTGACAGCTCTACCTTGTTTCTAGGTTATTTTTTTTTTGCCAAGTACCTGTTACACAGCTTCTCTCAGCATTCCCCCCGTAACCCATCAACCAGAAACACGAATCTCACGATCAGCCAGCAGAAACAAGGAGAGGACGTGCCCCGAAGCGGCAGATACCAGAACCACACACCCATGGATTTACACGCAGGCCACCAAAACAAGTCATCCCGTCCAGCCGCAGGCTACGAACTCTAAAGGAAGGTTTCACGCGGCTACTTCCCCCAATTACTCTGGTTTCAGAGTACCTCTGCTATTCCGTATCACATTATTAAGGGAAAAAAAAAAAAAGCCTGCTGCCTTTTGCTACAGCCCAACTTTTTTTTTAAGCCAGGCTCCAAAACCTTAGGCTTGTCAGCACTCTGCCCCCTAGCAGACGGACTGGCACGCTTCAGGTGCTGCCCACGCCAGCTGCCGCATGCCCTGGGTGAGAACGAGAAGTTTTTCCGAGAGGGGTAACAGCTGAAATACCGCTCGGTTCCTCAGCTGCTGCCTCCGGCACAAAGAAAACCCCGAGGGGATGCCTGGTGCATCCCGCCCTACGTGCAGCCCAACACTTACGACTCATTTCTCCGAGTGGGGGCTCCTGTGGGGAGAAACCTCAGCCCGAAGCCACCCCGGGGTGTCCCACCGCTGCCTGGGACATCGCCCCCGGAGGGACAGGAAAACCAGAAGCAGCACAGCACCGAGAGCACGGAGCCTCCACGGGAAGCACAGCACCGCCCCCGGCTCCTACCTGCTGAAACGAAGCACGACGCCAGGCACCCCCCGAGCCCCTCAACTCCGTAAAACAGCCAAACCATCCGGCAGAGAGCTGCGAACGGCACCGCTGAGAGGTCCTGGGCACTAAAATGGCTGAAAACCAATAAGCACTGCGAGCGTGAGGGGAAAAAAAAAGAAGGGAGGAGCCACACAATTGGAAAGAAAGGAATAACAAGGGCTCGTCTTTTGGCAGGAGGCTCGCTCACAAGGCACCTCCTGCAAGCCAGACACCCAGAGGGGCTCGGGGAAGGGACGGTGCCTCCCTGCGAAGGGCCCCGAAGCCCCCGGCACGGGGGGAAGCAGCGGGGGAGAGGTGCTCCTGCAGCAAACCCCGAGCACTTTGTGACCCCGGTGGGCTCAGGCATCAGGGCTTGTTCAGAATACCTGCCGTGAGTGCCTCACGCATCCAAAATTAAACCTGAAGTTGGATTAAAAACCAAACCCAGGTTATTTGGGGGTTTTAAGCTGGGAATAATCACCGGCTGCCCGCCTCGAGCCTCAGTGGCAGTACCCATCGAGTCGCTGCCGTCTGCTGCCTCCAAAGTAACGGGTGAGGAACGACCAATTTCCCCCCAAAACACCTCCCCGCTTGCTCAAGGACTGTTAAAACCGACCGGGTCCTGATGTTCTCGGACTTGACCGAAAGGAAACCAAGAACTCAGCAGCGGCCCCGTGCTCCGCTCACCAAAGGCGACCCCTCCACAGCCCCCAAACCCAACCAGAGACAGGAGCGGGGCGGTGCACGGGGCCAGAAACCTCCCCGGGACAGCAGCGATCCTGGGGGCTGCAACCCTGCCTCTGTCAGAGGGGCTCCGGCCCCTTACACCCCGGTGTGGGGGCAGCGCTGACGGACCCCGCTCCGAGCGGGACCTCTGCCTGCGGGTGGGAACCCCCGGAGACCCCCAAAAGACCCCCCAGGACCCTGAGAGACCGTCCCAGGACCCCTCAACACCCCCCTGAAGACCCTCGGGGACCCCTCCTGGAGCTCTCCCGCGAATCCCCGAGGGCTGCAGCGACTCCGGGGCCCTCAGCGCCCCTCCGAGGCCTCGGGCGCCCCCTGAAGCTCCTCAGCGCCCCCTCCAGAGCCCTCCCTCGGCCTCCCCCGCCCCCCCCAGCCCCGGTTCGGCCGCCGGGGGTCCCCTCGGAGGGAACCGAATCCCCTCCGGCCCGGTTCCGCCGAGCTCCCCCCCCCTCCGCCCCCATCCCCGGCTCTTTGTTCGCCGCCAGCCCCGAGGCCGCGCAGGGCCCTCACCTCGCGGACGTCCTGCAGGCACTCGAGCACGGCCAGGTTGTTGGCCCAGCTGTGCTTGGAGCACAGCCGCACCACGTCCTCGCGGCACACCGCCTCCTCCGACAGCTTCCACCCCCCGCCGGAGCCTCCTCCTCCGCCGCTCCGGGGCCCCCGCGGGCCGCTCGCCGCCGCCACCGCCGCCGCCGGAGCTCCTCCCGGCCCCGGCACGGCCCCTCCGGGAGCGGGGGGAACCCCCGGGGCCGGCCCGGCCGCCGCCGCCGTGAGCGCCAGGAGCAGGAGGAGCGCGGGGCCCGGCCCGCGGCCCCGGACACGTCCGCACGGCGCCATCTTGGCTCCGCCACCGCCGGCGCGCCCCGCACGGCCCGGCCCGGCCCCGCCCCGCACGC
>CM021775.1:12645955-12728901 GCA_011076525.1 Nettapus auritus
AACCATGTCCCCAGGCACCACGTCCAGCCTCTCCCTGAACACATCCCCCCCCGCCGCCATGATGGGTGCCACCTACAGTGACCCAGAGCCAGGGGCACTGGGGGAGCCCTGCTGCTACAGGCACCCCCCTGCCATCACCGGCACCCGCTGAACCATGTCCCCAAGCACTATGTCCAGCCTCTCCTTGAACACCTCCAGGGATAAACCATGTCTCCAAGTAGAATCCTTGAAACGTTAGGGTTGATAAAGCCCTCCAAGATCACCTGGGTCAACCACCAATGTCACCCGCTGAACCATGTCCCCAGGCACCACGTCCAGCCTCTCCCTGAACACATCCAGAGATAAATCATGTCTCCAAGTAGGCTCCTGGAATTGTCAGGATTGAAAAAGCCCTCCAAGATCACCTGGTCCAACCATCCCCTACCACCAATGTCACCACTGAACCCTGTCCCCAAGCACCAGGCCCAACCTCTACTTGAACACCCCCAGGGACGGTGACCCCACCGCCTCCCTGGGCAACCCGTCCCAACGCCTGACCGCTCTTTCTGAGAAATGTCTCCTCATTTCCAACCTGAACCTCCCATGGCACAGCTTGAGGCCATTCCCTCTGGTCCTATCACTGGTTACCTGTGAGAAGAGGCCGACCCCCAGCTCCCCACAGCTTCCTTCCAAGCAGCTGCTGAGAGCAACGAGGTCTGCCCTGAGCCTCCTCTTCTCCAGACCAAGCACCCCCAGTGCCCTCAGCCACTCCTCACAGGACTTGTGTCCCAGGCCCTTCCCCAGCTTCGTAGCCCTGTCCTGGACACATTCCAGAATCCCCAACATTCCTCAACAATCATCACCATGGTCCCCGGTCACCTTCACAGCCCCAACTACCCTCACAGGGCCCAGCCACCACCACAAGCCCCACCACCATCACCATGGTCCCCAGCCATCCTTGCAGCCCCAAACACCATCACAGGCCTCAGCTGCCATCCTCAAGTCCCCAGCCACCACTGGGGGCCCCGGGTGCCATCACAGGCCCGACACGAGGCTGAGAGAGCTGGGGATGTTCAGCCTGGAGAAGAGGAGGCTCTGGGGACACCTCAGTGTGACCTTTCAGTACTTAAAGGGGTTTTATAAAAAGGATGGAGAAGGGACTCTGTACTTGGGTAGATAATGATAGGACAAGAGGGAGTGGGCCGCTGGGTCTGTGTAGGGACCAGAGCCCTTCTGTCCCAGCTGGAGCAGGACACCCCAAATCAGCAGCTGTGAGTCCCCTGGCTATGGGACATGTTTCTTAATGACCAATTCATTAGGGACAGGCGCTGGACACAGCACCAGGAGCCACCTTTTTGCTCTGGCTGTTCTCAAACATCCACTGGCTTTCCACGGTGGTTTTCTGGTGGCAAACCAACACTGCAGAATGGGATGTAGGGCAAAGCCCCACTAAGCAGAAACTAAAACAAACCACCAGGACCTGGGGCCTCTCTGTCTTTCTGGCAGGCTCTGTGCTGAATGTACAACTTCCCAGGTCTCTGGGTATTTTTACAGTTTTAAAGAAACTTTTACAGATTTAAAGAAATCATGATGTTTTGCCACGTGCAATACTCGCAGGCCAGCTGAACCTCCAAACGTAGAGTCACAGCTGCAAGGCTAAAAACGGCATAAGTGTGACTTGGAGAAGCACAGAGGAGGAAAGCAAAGCTGGCTTGTGGGAAGATGAGCGACAGGCAAGGAGATGGGGAGAGGAGAGGAGCTGCAGGAGTCCCTGTAGCAGAGGGGAGAAGGGGCTGAACCCAGCGCGGCAGAGAGGGGTGACCAGGAAGGGGACAAACTGGGGAGAAAGCAGGATGGAGGAAGGCGGACGGCAGCGTGCTGGCCCCCACAGCTGCTGAAATTGCTGCCACCAGCTCCCACTCGGGTGTCCTCATTTACAGTGTGAACCGCGTGCACTGGCGCTTGCCAAAACACTGAATTGGAGCCACTGGCAGCGAGAGCTGGGAGCTTGCTTCAGGCATGCTCACGATCCTGGCAAAGCGGCCTGATCCTGCACGTCCCACACCAGGCATCCAAAATTTCTGCCCAGTCTTTGCTTTAAATCTTGCTGTGCCTCCATTCCCATCTGTGGAACGGGGCTAACAACGCCACTCTTCTTGGAGGGGTAATGTGGAGACTTCACAGTCTGAGAATGTCTTGGCTATACAGATGAAGGGCATAGGAAAGCCCACGAATGAATGAATAATTTGATGCCTAAAGCTGGGTTTGACTAGTGTGCAGCATGGAAAACTTGAGGCCAACTATTGAACGAAGAAGAAAATATATATATATCAAAGAGCTGTTCGTTGCTCCAGCCAGGATGTTCATGCACAAGGGCTCATGGTGCTCATGGCATCTTGCATGGACACACCTGCGGCCCCTCCGGAGGGATTGGGCTTTGTCCCTGCTGCCCACAGGAGAGGCCACTGCACAGGGGTGCCCCTGACCCCAGAGCCAGCACAGCTCCTGTGCAGGACCCTCAGCTTCAGGGCTGGGATTTGGCATTTCACACTTAGCGTGGTGCTGTTAGGGCTCCATCTTCCCCCATGGGGACAGAGAGAAACAGGCGCCCCCATAAGAGAATAAAGAATAAAGCACACACAGAGACAGCAACTGTGCCCTCATGGATGAGAAGTAGAAGGAAAGGGTGGCTGCAAGAAAAAAATGAGTCAAAAAAGGGCGATTTCATGGAACGTGTTTGCTCTCTGCACCACGAGCAAGAAATTTCTGTGTTCAGAAATGCCGCCAGGTTTCCTTGCAGCCTGGGCTTTGGCCATAAACCCTCCTCCTGGCCAGCAGCCTGGAGCATGGGCAGCCATCAACCCCAGGCTTGGAAATGAGAGGGAAAGGAGATCAAGAAAAGTCCTGCGTGCCTGCATCGCTACTCCCCGCAGCCCCACAAGGTGGGTTTTAGCCCAGTGCTGCCAGCTGAGACACCGAAACATCGGGCCAACCCCAACACTGCTGTAGCTTTCCTGGGCTGTGGCTGGCCCCCTCTCACAACTGGTTTCACCCCAAAAGAGTAAAGTGCCTGGCCACACTGCGTGGCAGCCAACTGCGATCTGGTCACACACGGCTTCAGTGCCGGATCAGCTGAAAGCGGTGCTGCAAGCACGCAGCTTCCCCTGGGAGCAGCGTCTTGGTAATGCCACGGCTCCTGCCTCTCTGGGAGCCAGACCTCTGAATTTCAGGGTAGAAAAAAATCTGGAGTTGTGGTTTTGTTTCACAGTGTTTGCAGTGCCTCCTGCCGTGGCTGCAGGTGGGGGGCTTGTGCACCAAACCCAAAATCTCACCCCAAGCACTGCAATGCTGCTGCAGCAGTGGATAGCCACCCGGCAGCGCCTGCAGTGCAGTTCAGGGATCGGTGAGACCAGCCTGCTGCATTTCCAGTCCTCCTGGAAAGCACAACAAAATCTTCAGGATTGCCTCAGGAACACGTTGGGTTGGCACCAGCCTGCTGCAGGTGGCACATCCACCCAGCCCTGCTCACCTCCAGCACGCAGAGTGCAGTGCTAAAGGGCAAAAGGGCTCGTTTCGGTGGCCAGCATCCAATATGAGACCTCCCTGGCCCCACTTGATGAAGATAATCGTAAGAAAAAGCCCTGTGCCATCAATACCTTACACAACACGTGCAAAATCAGTGCATGAACTGGTCAGACTGGCAGCTTTCCCCAGTGCCAAACCAGTGGGATGGAGCTGGTCTGGCCCTCACCAGGCTATGTGCTCACCCCACAGGGACACAGCTCAGCCCGTGGCCGAATTCAGGCACCACCAGGGCTCCGTGTGAGCTCCACTATGGGGCTACTGCAGCTCCCCTGCAGCCAGCCCCTTCGGCAGCCCCACATGTAGCCCCGTTTTGCTGCCTCGCTTACCCACTGCTTGCAAAGGGACCAAGCAAGCTCCAAAGCAACATCTGGCCACAGGATGCCTTCAGATCATAGCTTGGGGGGGGTTCTAGCAAGCAAAGGCTGTTTTTAGCCTGTTTCTCTATTTGTTTTTAGGCCTTTCTGGTCCTTAGCAGGCTAGCTAGCAGGGCTCACCCTGACCAGGTTGCTACATAGCAGCTTCCTAGGAACTAAGTCATGCAACAGGGGTACGGTGGGATGAGGAAAATTGGAAGGGAACAGTAGAAATAGCCCCAAATGAGCAGCACAACGTGGTGGAAGGACAATGCTCTCCACTTGGAGCAACAAAAGCTCAAAGAGCCCACGTGTGCCAAGCTTGGAGGGCTCCAGCTCCTCCCCGCAGGGCCAGGGGCTGCATCCCCATCCTGCCCCTGGGGAAGCTTCGTCCCAGGGCCGCGTCCAGGTGGAGATGTGGAGATGCAGGGGAGGGAGGTGGGTGAGCTGGCAAAGTCCCCGCGCTTCTTGCCCTCGATGCTGGGAAAGCGGTGCTCGGAGAGCGGCTTCGTGCTGGCACCCGGGGGCTGCGCAGCTGGAAACACTTAAAAACAAAAGCCAGCAAAATTCACCCCACGCTTGGCAGCCGATGGGGCCGATTGGAAGTTATTGGAAAGGCTTGCCCAGCGCCAGAGCTGGCTCCGGTCCTCCAGCTATCGCAGGAGCAGGAGTGGAGACGCAGAGCCAGGGCACAGCTTCCTTCTCCCTGCGCCCTCAGTCGCTTTTAGACGAGCAGCAGCAGCCCCGGTCCTGCCGAGGTTCCTGCGCTCATGCGAAGCCTCCTCCCTGGCCTCGGGCTGTAGGGTCCCGCACACCCCGTCTCTGAAGGAGCATTTCATAAAGAGCCCCACGCTCCCGTGCAAGTTCACCAAGGAAGAGAGATTTCTTAGTGCATAGCGACATCTCTGCCCATGCTGTAACCCCGGCGGCTCACTGCGAGAGCAGCCCAGCTCCCAGCGCCCACATGCCACGATTTAGGGGTTTTTACCACCAAGGCTCTCAGCGCTTGCAGACACCTCCTGTTGTAGGGGCAGCGCACCCAAGTCTCACTGCTTCGAGCAACAAAACGCGGCCACAAGCTTCACAGAGCGAGGCAGGGGCGAGTGTACCTCCCGCTCCTTCCCAGCAGCGCCTCGCCCTCCAGCTCATCCCCTCGGGGAGCAGAAAAGCTCATCCTCAGCCCGCGCAGGGCAGCTCATCCAAGCTTTAATTGGATGCAGACCGCTCGCTCCTGTGGGCATGGTGCCGAATCTGGGCTCGGCCACCAAACAGGGCTGGGGCTCTCGTCGCACGCAGACTGCCTCCCTCCGGAGCTGGGGGTCCCCACGGCTTCAGCACTGCCTTTACAGGGGATGGTCATGTCTGCTGAAAATGGGGGGCTGTAACCCCTCATGGGCTGTACTGTGGTGGCCAAGGCTGCAAGGCTAGCCTGGTATTTTGTGATTTATTTGCATGACATGCACAAGTTCACCCCACTTTGTCCCATCTCCCGTCGCAGGTCATGGTCTCCATGCACCTTCGCTCGGCCGCATCAGGAAATAACCAGACCACGGCCGGGTTCAGCTTCCAAGGGAGTTGTGGAGGAACAGGAGACAACGTTCCAGCTACAGCCCTCGTGGGGGAAGCCTCACGCCTCCTGCACACAGCTCTTTATAGGGCCTGACGTGACATTCAAGGCTTGCACACCGTTAACCCGTCTTCGCTTCACAAAGCGTCAGGAGCCCCAGGTCATTTCTGCAGAGCCGGGTGCTCCCCGCACTTACACGGCTCTGCGTTGCAGTCAGCGCTCACCTCTCCAACAAATAAAAAGCCAGCAGCATCGCAGCCCTTCCTCCCCTGTGCCACAATTCCTTCCCTGGCCTGCTTCGGCCCCCCTGAATGCCCACTGCTGCTCCCAGCGTGACGCCGTCTGGGGGGCTCGCTCCCGTCCACCACCGCTGCCAGTAGCAGAAACCCCAGCACGAGACCTGCTGCAAGAATAACCCCGGGGAACCCCAAATTCATTACACTTCACCAGGTGAGATAATCACTCGTTAGTCTGAGACACTTTGTCTTGACCAGCACAGACTAGACACGGCCTGTTACCTGCTCGGTTTGTCCCAAGGTCGCTTTGAGGATTAGATAAACATTTTAGGGCATAGCTTCCCCCGTCCTCTATTTTTTACTACTTTTCCAAGAGATGGGATAGGAACAAATCCCGCATCCCCTTGGTGCTCTCAAGAGAGCTGCTGCTGCTCCACAATGTTATCGGTCAACGCCCCGAGCACCGTTTTCCTGCGGGCACCTGAGTGCGCTGCAGTGCCGGGCACCCACAGGTCTCCTTGCCCTCCGGGTGCAGCTGATTTTCTTTCTTTTCAGCAACGACGAGCAAACCGAGCAAGAGGCGTTTCTGCCTTTTCAGCATTGTCTCTAAATATCTTCAGATCAGCTCAAAGGGAAATAAGCGATAACAATTTTCGAGCCAGGCTGAAGTCAATGCAGGCTGTTTACGCCAACGTGCTCAATTTTGCAGGCTGAGAGGGCTCCTTGTCTCCGTCACAAAGCAGAGCAGGAGCCCAGGTCTGTCAAGGAATTCACTGCAATTATTAAAAAATCCGCTCACCTACATCAGCACAAGATCTTGCCCCCTCTCCCTGCAAGCAGAACTAATCGCCAGTGGGATGCTCTGGTTACTTTGGAGAAACGAGACTCAGATTGAGCTTCTCGTTTCGCTTGATGCACTGCCTGGCTTTAACCCAATTCGATTTGGGACACGCAGCAGCGCTGCTTCTCCTCCCTCAGGCTCAGCCAGAGCCAGGCGCGGCGCTGCCAGGTCCTGCCGCGTGTGCACGCACCCCAGGCTCTCTGCTCTCACTTCTTCGCTCACCCCTTCGGGCTGCGAATCCCAGGGGGCAGGGGACGAGCCGGCTGCATCGCTCCAGGATCACGCAGGATCGCTCCCGTGGGGCAGGCTGCTGTGCCGGGTTCCGTCCCGAAGCGTGCACGCAGCCAGCAGCGAGGCCCCTTCTGCAGGGAGCTCAGCGGCTTTCATCAGACCGACCGCGGGAGCTGCCAGCGTGCTGCCCTGCTCCGCCACAGCAAAACCTTCCCAGAGACAGCAGCAGAAATAGCCGCAGAGCAGCTCAGCCTCTGCCGACAGCTGCCCTGCGCTGTGCAGGCACCAAACCCCCATCCCCGCATCGGCCCCTTTGACTCCAGACAGAGCTGAGGGCGTATTTAATTAACACGTTTGACCTTTCATCAGTCCTCGGTGCAGACAGCTTTCTGCACGCAATTCAGGGGCTCTTTCCTGAAGCCTGCTGCAAATCTGTGACTAGGACAGCATACAAGGCTCTTCACTTCTAACATCTTTGAAAAATTCTCTCCAACTCTAGCTTTGAAAACAGAGAACATGAAAGTATCTTCCATTTACTATTTTAACAGAAATTAACTTGTCTTATTCCTGCAGGGCTGCATAGAGACCAAGTGCTATACAGAACCTCAGAAGCTGGGCAGTCTTCATTCCTTTCTTCCCTGCGCATATAAAAATTTCCATGTTTTTGGTCAGAGTTAAGGGTTACAGCTGACTGGGCATAAATGCCTCAGAACAGTCAAGAACAAGTACAGTGGTGGGGAAGCGCTTGCTGCTCCTGGTTTCAGCCGGTGTTACCGGAGACCTTCTCATCACGTTATTCTTTCAAGAGCATTGTTAAAGTGCCAGAAAGTCTCACACAGTTTATTTCAAGTTAAAAGGCTGCCCCAGGTACGCAGCACAGTTTTGTTCAGCCCTCTTTCCCCAGGCCTGATCAGAGAAGCGTGGTTCGGGTCTCCTCCTCCGCCCTCACCCACCCTTATTTCAGCCTGAACCTCGAGCCTCAACATGAGGCCTACCTGCGACGGGGACGCTCCTTCATGCTCCCAAAACAGGCCACATGCTGCTAAGACGCATTTCTAAGGTACAGCAGCACCAACAGAATTAGAAAAACACTTTATTTGTACAGCGTATAGAAATATAGAAAGGCTATTATACAGAAAAATACAAAGTTGAGCAGAGATCCGTCTCGTTTGTTAGAGGTAAGACAAACAGGCTCATACTGCGCACATCCCAGGCTTCAGAAAACAGAACTGCGCCAGCAGTTTAAGTGGCAACACACTCGACCTGCCCACGACAGATGCTGCTTACCACAGCCAGAGGCAGAGCTGCGCCTGGGGACGTGTTTCCAGCACAGAAGCTTGTCTTGCGGCTTCTCCAACATCCTTGCAGCTTTGCTTTCCCTACACAAAATGAAACCCAAGTCCTGTTTCACGATCCGACTTGGAAACGAGCGCTCTCACACCCGCAGCATATTTACAGGAAAGGTGCTAAGAAGCCCCCGGACCTGGCTGGGGACACGCGGCCCCACGCGAGGCACTACGGGGCTGGCTCGGCTCCACAGCAGCGAGGCTGCAACACGAACGTGTACCGGGGCAACCGGACGCTGCCTGGGACTGGCAGCAAGGATTTAAGGACTGCAAAGGGTCACTGAAAGGAAGCTGATGAAATCCCTGAGTTTCCATGGTTCTCAAAGCCGAGGAGGACGGGGGGAAGGCAGCGATCTTTTCCAAATTACCGCCTGTTTCAGTGCATCGGTGTCTTTAAGGAAGGACCCCATGAACTGCAGCAGGCAGCAGCGCAAGAATTATCTCCCGCTCCTCACCTTTAGTTCCCTAGGAGTAGGTTCCATTTTCCACCACCAAACCGCCCAAGTTTGCTTGGATGTTGGTGGTGAAGGGGGAATAGAGAAGGGGGAGGAAACAGGGGTGGAATTAAGGAATTACAGTGCAAAATAAATGCTTATGGGGAGAGAAACAACAACTCCACGGACTTTTCAAGCCTGTTCTCTCCATGGCCATGACACAGGGCCTCTCCTCAGCAGGAACTGCCAACCGCCTTTGCCCTTGACCGTCAAAAAAAGAACATGGGAGCACGTTCTCTGAAGTAGTGAGCTCGCTTTTACACCACGTATCAGCGGCGCTAGCGAGATGCCAATATCGCCGCCTTTTCACCGCCCGGTAATCGCAGCAGGACTCCATGTGAAAGCACAGTGGGAGTCTCAGGTCTTCAAGTTCCTTTTATTTTGTCGGTTCGTGGAAGAGACTCGCAAATCCCTGCGCTCTCTTCACACCGGAGAAGAGTGCAGCAACACACTGCTGGAGACAGGCCAGGAATGATCGCTGTGCTGAGGCAGCTGGCTCAGGATGACTGAAGAAAATTGACCAAAGAAGAAATAACGACAGACCTAGAAAGGAAGATGGAAGAAGAAGGGAACCGCCGCAGGCACCTGAGTGTCCCAGTTCCTGACGACTGCCAGAAAAGTGCTGTGGCAGCTCCCATCTCCCACGAGCAGCACGTGCGGGACAGCTGAGCCCAGGACCGTGCCGTTGCTGTGGGGTTGAGCGGCAGGACGTCTGCAAGCCCCCGGGGCAGGCACGGCGGGGAGCGCGCTCACTGCCACTTGTAGATGTTCACCATCTTCTCGGTGAGCGTGGCCAGCAGGTGGGTTTGGTTCACCTCCAAGGGGCAGATGTCCAGCACGGGCAGGTCAGCCTGCAGCTTCTGCAGCAAGGAGCCGCTGCCGGCATCCCAGAGCTGTGGGACAGAAAAGGTCAAGGACCGAAGGGTTTTCCCCTCCCACCCAAACCAGAGCTTCTCTCCCAAAGAGAACTGCCCCCCCCCCCCCCGTGGACAGCCCTCATGTCTGGAGGAGGTTGTCCATGGAAGGGTGCCACTCCTGGCCATCCTTGTCCTGAAGAACTGCCTCTACAGGATCATTCCTCCCAGTCCCCGAATAAGCCAAAGCTGGCTCTTCCAGACAGTCTGTTCTGCTATTTGCCTTCCTTGCTTCCTTTAGGATCTTGAGCTCCACTGTGGCCAAGGCTGCGGCTGATTATCACATCCCTGACTATTTCTTGTTTGCTGAAGAGCAGACTTAGGAAAGCATCTTCTCAGCTGGCACCTCAGTTAAGCAGAGGTTCCTGACACTCTCCAGAAACATTTCTGGATTGCCTGTGTCTTCTTGCGGTGCCCTTCCCACAAGTGTTAGGGACGTTCACACACCCCTAAACACAGCCTGCGATCTGCAGACTCTCCTCAAGTTACCTGAAGAAGCCTTTGTCTGCCTTCCCACCACAATGCCACCCCAATGCCTCTCCTCTGATCCTGACTCAGGAGCTCTCCTGCAGCCTGCTGTCCGTCCTCTGCACGTCTGCTGCTTTTCCACAGGCTTCCTTCCAACCCTTCTCCTCACCCTCCCTCTTTCCTACGGAGCCCGTGTCCACCCCTCACAGCACTTCCTGCACTGCTGTCCCACCGAGTTGGTTTCTCCAGTCGTGTCCTAGTGCTCAGCTGTGTAAGGTTTCCCTAAGAACCGCAATAAAACCCTGCACCCCACTGAAAGAAACAGAAAATACCATGGCAGAATTAGATGCCTCATCGCCAGCGCACACAAAGATGCTGCCGTCCTCCTCCGGGCTCTGAAAAATGGCGTTCTTGGTCAGCAGCTTGCAGGTGGGCCCAGCACTGAAGGTCTGCACCGGGTGAGATGAACACACCACGTCTTCCGAGGCTTCTGTCAGGGGGCTGCAGGTCAGTTCCATCAGGACACAACGCACGCATGGGTTGTTTTTACCTGCAAAAACAAAGAGATAGCTTTGAAAAATTTATTTGTGGACCAGCTTAGTTGTAGGAAGACGAGCAACACCACCTCACAGCTGCCTGCTTTTGCCCTCACCCTTTTATCTACGTGCAGGTGCCCATTACCACGGACAAGGCAAGTTCTACATCTTCACAGTGTGCTCAACCCCAAAGTTACCAAGAAACTCAGATACCTGGGCAGAGCACCAACAGAAACAGCAGATTCACACCGTTACGTACTGGGCCTGTAGGTTGCGAGGCAGTGCCGCGTGCTGATCTCTGTCTGAATATCGATGCATCCTCCTGGTTCCAGCAGCAGGTGATGAGGCCGGTAGGAGTTGCCGGCCTTCTGTTCCCAAAAACAGGCACCTTCCAAGGTCCCAGCGAGTATCCCTCCGTAAGGCAACGAGGCCGAGGCCATCCGGGGCAGGTAAGACAGCGACACCATGGGGCACCTGAAGGGAGGATTGGCAGGAGTCAGTGCTGCCAGCTGCGGGCGTGCTGGCGCTCTGCCCCGCTGCTCAGAGCTACCACAAAGAAAGGAGCCGAGACAGGCGACGAAATGCAGCCCCAGCGGGTTTGACAAAGATAAATGAAGTTCAGAAAATATATAAAAAAAGAACAAATAAGAAGTTTTTCTATTTTAAGTGGGAATCAGAGAGCAGACACCAGCTGTGAAAAAAGATTCACAGCTTTGACACCCCAGACAGGGGGCAGCAGGCTTCAGCAGTCATCAGGACAGAACTTACTTGTGCAAGGGCCTTCCCTCACCGAAGGGCAGGTCACAGAGACCAAAGCAGCTCCCCCAGGGTGTTTAAAAGCAACCTGACACAGCCCAGAGCCCCACCTCAGCCTGCCCTGCATCCCATCTCTCAGCTTGTGATTCTCTTGGCCAGCCAGCCTGCTTTGGTCTTCCCACTAAGCACGTCCACACAGCTTAAAAGGAGGTACTGGAGGGATTTCCTGTAAGCTACCACTTGATTCCCAGTAGAAGAGATGTAAGCACCAGGGCCTTACACCTCTGTAATTTGCTCTTTTCTATATTAAACACCAAACCCAGCTCCTAAACCGAGCCAGTTCTATGCTTAGCTGTAGGACTGCTGGGTCCACTTCTGACTGCTGCATGCTTTAACACGACGCAGTGGCCAGAACCATACCAAGTTATGACATACCGTGCAACCTTACGGGAGGCTTCTCACTGCACCAAGTCTGAATTTCTGAGCACCAGATTCACATGAAGCAGTTGAGATGATTACAACTGCTGTTTGATTTACGGAGGAAGCTGGGTTTAGCTCCCCACATACTAGTGAAGTTGAGGAGCGGCAAATCCTCATGCCGTACCTGGACTTCTGAGGGACCAGTTCCTGGACGTGGGAGTTGGTGTCTCTCAAATCATAGATCATGATGGAGCCGTTGACCAACCCAGCGTAGATGTAATTCGTGTCATCAAGACACCAGCAGCAGCTCCAGACAGGGCGGCCAGTGTTGTATGTCTGTACCACAGTGTTTGTTGCCAAGCTGCAGGAGAAAACCAAGATGTTGGCCCTTTGCACGAGCATCTGCTCATAAGGAAGTAGCATAGTTAAGGCAACAGATCTAGCTTTCAAGTCTTTAGATTTCCTCGGATTGAATTCTGAATTAATTCTTCCTGTACGCCATATGCGAATCTGGAAAATCCAGACAGAATGATCGCTTTGATATTGTTTGTGAAGTAATTTACAATTCTTCCAGGCCAAGGCCTCCTCTTCCAGATTGATCTTCAGAGACTGGGGAAGGAAGCCTCAGAGCAGGGTCTCAGCTGCCTTACTGGAAAAAGGAATTTAAGTTACTTTTCCTGGAAACAATTAGAGAAACCACTCCAGTGTCATCCCGTAATACTGCATATTCCTGACATCACAGCGCTCACCTCTTCAGATTACATCTCATTAATTATTTCCCTCTTTTTACATGAGAGGGACAATACTTATGCCTCAAAAGAAACCAGCTTAAACAAGAGTGAGAGCAAGTGGAGTAAAGACTATAAAAAACACGTTTATAGCATTAATTCTTTAGAAACTCAAGTTGTGGAAGGCTGAAATGAATACATGGAGAGGCACAACCCAGAAGAGCAGACAAAGTTATGTCAGGTTAGAACGTATTTGCCAAGGGTGGCGTTGTCAATGCAAGCTCAGCACACCGAGTCTAGTGAGAGGGAGAAGAGAACACACACTGAAGTAACTCTGGGTAGCCTTTAAAGCACACAGGTTTTTCCTTGGGGAAGCCAATTATGTGCAGAACTCCAGAGAAGTCATTTCTCCCAGGTAAGTATAAGGGGAACGACCACAAAGACAAACCTGGTGGTAAAAACTGACAGGGAGTTTTGTCTTAGAGCAGCAGCTAGTTAAAAATCAGAAACAAACCAACAAGAAACCAAACCCAACAACCCCAGAGCCTTGGTGTTATTTTTAAACACCTGCAAGCAAGCACAGGAGACGATGACATCGTGGATGACTCCTTTTGAGAGGATGACGAGGAAATCAGTAACTACAGAAGAAAGATGACCAAAGGGGGGCTCTTCTTTCAGGCAGGGACCAGCAGATGACTGAAGATGCTGCTGCAGCAAGCACTTAACTGCACCACGTCCTGGGATTGAGCACAAAGGCAACAGGATCACAGGCTCTCACGCAGCCAATCAGGCAGTGAGAGACAGATGTGGGAGTCAAGAGTCTGAGCAGGTTCTGACAGAAAGCCTCTGCAGATTAAACCATGAAAAGAATTCCAACCGAGGAGGCTGGTAGCCTGACGTGCTGGCTTTAGCATCAGAGACGGGCAGCTTGTTTACTTTTCACTAGTCCAACAAGCATTTCAACTCGGTACCGGAACGGGAAAGCAAGCATTCTTCACATTTTAGTTGCAGTATTAAGTTCTCCTCATTATTTCACACAGGGGAAGGAATTCAGTCGTGTGACACACTCTGCCTAACCGTCTTCTGACAGACGTGCAGAAAGATGTTACTCGAACTCGGTGAGACCAATCAGCCAGCCAGCTCGTGAAGCAGCTTACACCTGAAGGGCAGCACTGAGTAGCAAGAAAACACTCGTATGCTGAAACTCCACCAGGACTGAAGCGATTTCTCTCTCAGCCTCTGCATAATTAGCTTCCAACCTGCTGCTTGAAGTCTCTGCTAGCTCAGTGCAGGAACAGAAATCCAAGCGGACAGGAAATTTCACATCTATACTTTACACTGCACTTGTTCTCAACAGAACTTGGCCAATCTCTGCTGAATGACTCGCTTTCCACCAAAATCTACACATGGAAGATATCGGACAGGTAGCTCCAGAATATCTCCACCTAAAAGACCTGAATGCAAACAAGTCTTCCCCTCTGTCAGTTCCTGCGTCAGGAAGGATACGTGGACACACTGAGCTCATCTTTCCTTTTGGAAAGCAGAGCAGCAAGCGCTACAAGACACACTTCAGGTGAGAGAGAACAAAATGCACTTCTGCACGGAGCAAAACTCAGCTGGGAAACGCTGCTCCCCCCGGCAGGGCTCACCTGGTCAGTTTGAGAGTGTTGTCCAGAGCGGCAGACAGCAGCAGGCCGTCCGCACGGCTGCCGAAAGCCAGCCCCCGAATCTGTTTGCTGTGGATGGGGATGTACTGACTGCTCTTCAGGTTGGCCACGCTCATCATCTTCACGCCGCAGCCTGTCAGGGAGACAGACGAAGCAGACATACGTGTAAGGCAGACCGCCTACCAGGAGCCTAGAAGTGACAATTCCACACCCAAACTACAATTTCTGTACTGACACATTCATCCTACCACAGGTTTCAAAGTTTTTTGTTGTTCTGGATAAGAATTGCCACAAATCGTTCTTGAGTTCAAATGGCAATAGTGCAAAATCCTTCAGGATCCAAGCCAGCCAAAGCAAGTGTTAAGAGTTCTTGCTACAAGGGCCTGCTGCTCTTTAGCCAGTTTCTTCACAGACATTCTAGCCTCGCTGGAAGCACGCACAGCAGAATTACAGGGCAATTTAAGAGAGCGAGTGTCACTGCAAAGAATGGTTACAGGTGAACTTCACCCACATGCCACAAAGCCCCCACACAGAGAGGAATTCCTCAGCTCCAAAAAGCAGAAAAACTAAGGCCGAGCCGAGCGCTGAAAACAATTCTGTTAGGCCTATAGATAAGGCATATTTATCTCTAAGCCATTCACCAAATAAAGTAAGTTTCATCATTCAGAAAGCATGAAAGTGCTTTGCAAATAAAGTCTCTCGGACTCGTAATGCCACATCTCCTCGTTCGGAACAGGACACTGGCGCAGGCCCAGCCGGCGGCTCGCTTGCCCCTGGCCGTAACGAGACAGGAACAGAGCTGCCCACGACTCCTCGGCTTCCTGCTCCCCCACTGGGAGCCAGGGCTCCAGCACTCCACTAAAAGCATTTTTGAGGAGCTTGTTGACAGAGCAGCTGCACGTGGGTCAATCCACCTGCTGGGCGGGGAGCAGCGTTTCTCGCTCAAACGCTGGAAGCTTCTCTGCCTGCCCTTGCGTGCTGAGCTCTCGCTGTCTCGCTCCCCTTTGCCGGGAGCATCGCACACGCCTGTCACCTCCCTGCAGATGTGGCAGAGCCCGAGATCCTCTGCTAGGATCCTGCTGGAGAAGTGAGGGGGGAGACAAGTCTCCTCGCTAGGCAGAAGCTACCGAAGCAGAGAGATGGACCAGGAGGAGTCTTACGAGCGCCCCCAGCCTACAAGGCACGTGGAAAGGTCAAGCCAGAGGAGGGAGCAAGCAGAAAACACATTTCGCTTCTGTGAGCCTCCAAATACCACCTACAAGCCCCCAGATCTCGACTTGCTTATTTACCAGGAATAAACGTAGACTGTGGAGAAGGCTGTGACACCACGAGGCAGCCCAGAGAGTCGCAGTACGCCATCACCCGGCAGTTCCCCGCCTGAGACACCACGAAGACCTTTTCCAAGTGGTACTTGCGCTGGCTTTGGCTGGAGGGGAGGCCACCTGGGAAGCCGGTGCGGAAGCCGCCAGGTTGCTGAGAAGCACTCACACTGTGCTGGGCCACCAGAGCCTTCAGCTCCTGCAAGGAAAAAGACCTCAAAAAGCTTTAGTGCTCCCCTGGAGATCTTGTGCCACCCATTCCAGGCGCTCCCAGGGTCCTTGTTCTCAGACAAGGAGGGAGGATACGGGCGGCTCCACTTCCACGCTGTCCCCGAAGCGCTGGATTTCCAAGTCCCCTGGCTGCAAGAACAACGAAAGCACTCAGCAGGCTCCGCAAGCGCTGGCAGAATCTTCTCCGAGTCCGTTACCGTACGTATGAGACCCCATGGAAGAGAGGGCTCTTGGGCAACAGATAAAAGCCAACAACAATTATTACCAGATCAATGCTGTTTAGAAGGGAACGAGCTGCCAAGTATTACGTGCCGCTCAACCGCAAGAGACGGTCAATTAGAAGCATTTTCCAGAATTTCCAGAGTACCTCCCCCCACCCCAAAGGCCCTCGTTTCAACGCAGACCGACTTGTTTCCTGCAACACCCTCTATTTAATGAGGATGACCCTGTTCTTGTAAACCCCGGCCGACAAATTCCAGGAACAACAACTCTCAAGGGCTCCAGCCTCGTTTTCTGCTTCCTCCCCCCTCTCCCTCAGCCGAAGCATGGCTCAAGGATGCTCGGCAGGGCCCTGGCCAAGGACAGCATCAGCAACAAACAAGGTTTTCCTAGAGTTCCTCCTTCCTCGGAGATCTTCAGGGTGAAGTGGCAGCACGAGGAGCAGCACTTCTGGGGGAATTTGAGTCGCGGCCAACGACAACGTCCCCAGAAAGCGTCCTGACCAAGTGGTTGTGCTCCGAGGGCAAACGCCGGGCAGTGCAGCACCCCAGGGCATCGCGGGGAATTTATACACGCACAGAAAATTGCTGCTTGCTTTCTGTTGTCTGAGCAACATAGATTAAGCTTCAAATACTCCATGATTTTTAAACGATTAAGGGCCACGAGAGCGATATTATGGACCTATCAGTGGGTTGCGAGCTAGCTCCGCTATTGAACCAGGCACCAGCACTTAGCTCACATCAAAGCAAAGGCAACGGATCTCAGAGAGGGAAGAGCAGAGATCAAGCTCCGCGTTAACAGTTGTCATCGAGCCCTACAACTCCGGGAAACAGCTCGAGAGGAGAGCAACTCTGCTATTTTGCAGAGGTCTGATCTGTTTTGCATCAAATGCCTTCCAAATTCCCCGAGGAAATAGTAAAAAGAAAGAACTTGAAGACTCAAGAAGATCCCATTAGAGCAAGGGAAGACAAAATGTGGGGAGGAAGCAGAGGTACAGGGACGATTTCAGTAGAAACGACAGCTTCGGGCTTGGAGTAAGCACGCAGTGAAAACACAAGGAACCCCCAAGAAAGCAACTTATAGTCAAAAAATTCACAAGCTCTGTTTCTTAAAGGCAGGAGGGTGCCACTACCACTGAGCATGAGAAGAGGTTCAATTCATTTGTTGCTGGAATAGACAGGGGACAGACAGCCAAGTTCCTCCTGAGGAGTACGCATGAGAAGCAGAAACAGGAGAGGACAGAACAAGAAAAGACGACCGGCTACAGCCAGTTTGCTGTTGTGGCTTGGGTTACAGCGGCTGCCCCACAGCCTACAGACAAAGGCAGTTATCAGATGACAGCCACCCTTTGGCCGTGCTCCCCCAGACCTCTTCGAGAAGCCAGGCCTGCCATCCTGCAGGCCTAAATACAGCCTCAGCCTCGCATTTAACAGGGAGAAACGCGTGACCCCACAACCTCCAGCTGCAGCGCAGCACTGCAGCCATCGAACCTGAACCAAGGGAGGCCGGAAACAGCATTTTAATTGGCCTCGCTGCAAGCAGCAGCCGAAGGAAGTGCCAGGTCTTCTTACTGCCCGTAGATCTTCCCCCGACACCCACTGCAGGTGAACAAAGATCACAAAGGTGAATGATTTTTTTTTTTTATGAAACATAACAATTACCCTAACGTTTTTCTGAAGTTACTAGGTTTGCATTTTCCTTGCTGTCTTGACATCCAATTCCTTTCGGCTGCTCTGCAGCATAGAGGACTTGCACTGAAAACTGTGGCAGATTCGGGAAGCGCACGGCAGCAGCTCACATCTGGTTCCCTGCATCCTTGTGCTCACAAGGGAAAAACTTCGGGCAAAAGCAAGGCTTCAGCAGCACTGTTCCTTCCCAAAACATTCACGTCTCTGCCCACCACACAGCAGAGCTCTCACCAACGTTTCTGCATGTGAACTCACTGTGTGCTGTGCTTTTTTTCAGTTTTGGCTAGTTGCTCTCTCTCCATGCAACTGCAAGTTGCTTTACTCCTATTTTGATACAGCTAAAGACAACAAGATGTCCCTCCCGAGCCTCATTCATCTTAAATACTTCAATAACAAAGCTGAAGCAGGCTCATCTTAGTGACCCTAGTGGAGCAGAGAAGGGGAAAAAGCACACAGCTCTGAAAAGGGGCCATAGCAAGCGACGTGACTGCAGATGACCCAGCTCTCAAGTACATTAATGACAGAAAAGGGCTCACACAACAGCTTTTTTGGGGAAACCGATGGCCTGTGCTTTCTGTAAGACCTAAGACACCAAGATTTGTATGCAACAAACGAGCGTAGCTCTTCCAGTTCTGTGCAGCTGAGCTTTTCCACGTTCGCCCTCTGGATGTACAGGTGTTTCACAGATGTCTTTTGTAATCCCACAGCACTGCTTCCCGTGGTGCCTTCAGCCTTTCTATACCAATTAAACACGGTTCCTTGTACGATCGGTAACGCTGCTCGCTGAAAGGACAAGGGCAGCAAACTTAAGACACGACAAGCTAAGTTCTTTAGTAGATGCTAGGGAAAAAGCTCTCCCTGAGGACAGGCAGCGCATCGCCCAGAGGTTTTGCAGCCTACTCGTGGCCTCTACAAACCCGGTGTGCCAGTGCCCTGAGCAACCTAATGCCGTGAAGTTCCTCAGCTAGGGCTGGACTAGAAGCCTCCAGGGATCCCGTCCTGTCTAAAGGCAGTTGCCTTACTAGATAACCTCTCATAAAATAAAGAACTGGTTAGGCATAACCTCAGAATATAAACCAAAGGGTTAGCAACTTCTTCTAGACTTCCTGCTGATTTATGGCTCCCCAGCAAATTGTTTTTGCTTTGTTTTTTAAACTTCCAGTTCATTCACAGTATAGACAGGTACCCTGAAATTGCTTCCAGCATTCACATCAAGCGCTACAGGACAGTGATGAATGCAGTATAAATGCAGAACCAGAGCTTAAGAACGCAGGGTACTTAATCTTTATAACGTGCGACTTCAATCCCATTAGACTGGATTCTCTATCATTTAACACCAGAAGAACAGCAGGAAGATGCTGTGGACCTGCAGTTCTATCTTATTCACATTGTTCTTAAGCCATATTTTATCGTGGGCCAACTTTCTCATTCGCTCCGGTGAGCATACCTGGCGGAATTCCTGCACGAAGCTGTGATTTATAAAGCTTTGCGTTACATCACATGGGAAAACTTGAGAAAAGGGGATGTTTCTTAACGTAAGATGTAAATAGCCAAGGCTATAAAAAAATCCGGAAGTAGGAGAAAGCATAGAAGAAACGAAACATTAAGAAATCAGACAAATTTATCGTCTACTTCATACAACGACAAAAAAAGTAGCAAAGTGGTTGTGAAAGAGGCTACTGGAAAACCTAGCACCAGTGGAATATGCAAGATTCAGTACTTCTCAGCTGGGAAGTACCAGCAAAGTCCACAGTTTTACAATCCTGTAAAAGCAGCCATGGCAGATTACAAAACATCACGGTGTTGCGTGAGCCAGAAAGGAAGAGGCTGTTCAGCAACCAGTCATTTACTTTCAGTAATTTCTATTTTAAGGGGACAGAAGCGCTTCTTCGCAGCTGTTCAGCCCCAGCCTACCCTAACGACGAGCTCATGGCACCAGAAGGTGCTTCAGCTAAGCACTGACTGATCTTTGCAAGAAATTTAGGTTTCTTTTTGTAAACAGCCACAAACTTGCTTCCTCACAAACTATTTCTCAAAAACTCGACTATCTAGTGAAAATACATCCTGGAGATTTTCAAAGCTCATTTTGGTACAGTTAGAGAAAGGTCAGGGGAACGCATTTTGGCACTGTATTACCAAACCTTGCCAGGCACCACAAAACCTGAGCAACCTGCCACATCAGCAGCCCAAAGCGCCTCCTGGTAAGCTGTACGTGCAACTCGAAGTCCTAGCAGCAAGTCAGCATTAGGTAGCGTACGTGAATGTGCTCACCGGGGATGTTCAGGATACTCCCAATGATTCACCAGTCGAGTTGACTAGATCTTGCTGCTTATTAAAACTGGAAGCCTGCTTTCTCTCCTCTGAGGGAGCGGGGAAAAGAAAGCTGAAGAGAAAGGGAGCCTGCTGCGTATCGGTAGCGTTGGACTCACCTGAACTTGCCTGCGGAGCTTGCTGCATTCGTCTGTCAGAACCTGCAGCTGGAGGCGGCTCTGTGCAGACTCCAGCTCGGCCTGCCTCCGCAACATCTGCTCCTTCTCTATAGATCTGGATGGGAAAAGGAAGAAAAGCAACCCTTAGGACTCGGAATTGTCTGGGATGCCTCTGTGCTGTTGTCTCCTACCCCCAACCTTTGTTCCAACTCCTGCTTGGGCAAACATGAAAGCAACAGCAGTCTGGTACCATGTTCACCCAGTCCGTTCACCTCAAGATGTTCTCAGTTATGCAACTGCCCTGAATGACTCACACAACTATTGTTCCATCGAAAGAACAGCCTTTCTCCTCGCCCTCCCCAAATGTGCTAGTGAAGGAAAGCAGAGAAAGAAATCAGTTGTTTCGGGGGGTGGAGCAGGAAACAGTTTAGCAAATTCTATACCATCAACATCCATGTAATCCATCATGTCCATGACCCAGCCAGATCGTTAGGCTTCTTTCTACTACGAGGAACTCATTTTGCATTTCAGGAACACGCTGCTGTATCAGAACTAGACACAGATAAATTCTCCTTGAAGCCCGTCAGAGCCGTACTTCACCTCACCTTGAGCCTAGAGGTGCACACACAGTTTAGCAGCAGCTGCTTTGGTGACATGCTTCCATTTTGCTTTCCTGAGTGCTTTACATCTGAATGAGTGGTTAAGGAGGGGAAAACCCAGCAACATTCCTAAACGTTATTTGCATCTTCGGTCTGTAATGTGGCCACTGCAACCGGCGCTTCAGAAGCTGCAATAGTCTGGTTATTTCAGTAATTGGGGTGCAGACAGATCTAGCTCGCCTATGTGACCTTAAAACACAGCCTTGCGTGTTTGCCCAGCACAGAGTTCTGTTCTTTCCCTATACCCTTATCATGCTATTTTTTGTTGCATAAGAAACGGGTGAAACTCCGTATTTAACCAGCAGAAATATTCTTTACACAAGCTCCCAGAGCCTGAAGGCTGGGGTTTTGTTCCTCGCCTTCAGAAACACACGAGCTCATACCCGACTCAAGGCTATGCACAAACAATATCGATGTATCGGTGTTCCCATTCGTCCTCTGCTCGTGGCTACGTGCCACAGGGCAGCCCCCGCTGTCTGCCTCCCCACAAAGCCAGGAGGCAGGGGATTGACGTATGGCACGCGGGAATCGCTGCTGAGGGATTCTGAGACACAAGCAGCAGTCAGACAGCTACCAACACCCAGGAAATAACGAGATTTAAGCACCCAAAAGCTGCTGTGCTTGTAGAAAGAAATAAATAAAACCTTATGTATGGATTGTTTTGCAGAGTCTATCCAGCAAAAACGTGTGACCCTTCTAGAGGCACCGTTCAAACACCGTCAGGCAGTGGCAGTCTGGCCAGAACTGCTACTTTCCCCTTGTGACAGTTACCTCACTATCCTAGCAATTATTAATCAGAAGGGTTTGAGAGGCGTTTCTGTTGAAAGACCTTGTTGGAAGAACAGCAATATGCTTAGGAACACGTTACGGGGAACCCAATTAAATTCTATTCACTTCTAGATTCGGGAGAACTCAGAAGTCTGCAGCCTTTCAATTTCAGAGCAGTATCTGTGACAGCATCGTAGTGAAAAGAAATTAGTGCCCATTTTCCTACCACTGCTCCCTTTTTGAAAAAAAAAAATCTACATAGAAGTTGGAAGGGGGAGTAGAGTCCCCGTAATGCCTGCTGACCTTTTGTAAGCAAAGCTACATGAAGAGTTTGACAAAGCGAGATGGAAAGTGATTCATACGCGAGATCGCGCTGTTTAATGCATGCAGAAAAGATGACAGAAAAGGTCAGTTATTCACCCTCTTTGCATTTCTAATTACGCTTTTCTCATCTAACGATGAATTAGCAACATACAGCTTTTTGGCAACGACTCTGCGTGTTCTCCCGCGGTGACACTTCAGGAAACAGCACAAGACAGCTTTAGCAACTTCAGCGCCACGAAGCACAAGCTCGGGATTCCTGCTCCAAAAGGAATTTCTCCTTACAGGTAAGGCAGGCGGAACGTAGCAAGACGCGGTTTGTTAGGACAACGATCCCCAAGGGGACGCCCAAATTGCTTTGGATAACACAGGAAATTAAAGTATCAAGTACAAACCAGGCTGCAGCTTTCCTTGACACGCAACCAGCGAGGCTGAGCGTTTAGGTGGAGCCTCCCTACCTCTTCATGCGTTCCTGCTCGCTGGTGTCCAGCGCTTTCAGAGTGCGGGCGTACAGCACCACGATGTCCGAGCGTTTCGCCTTCTTATTGCACTGCAATAAAAGACAACATCAGTCCGCCTACAAGAACACCATGACCCAAACTGTGCGTCCCTACAGCTTGCTAGGTATTATTCTGAACAATCCTTCGAGTTTTTAAGGGAGAGGGTTGAGGGAGGGGGCGTCTACTTATAAAAACAAAACCCCAAGCCACAAATATAACACAGCATGCTTGCAAGACACTCCCTCGTCAACTGGAGCTCTGACCCGGGCTACAACAGTTGAGGTCCTGGGTCCTATTGCACCTTTAATAATCATCTCCTCGCTTCTCACTAAATTTTTTAGCTAAAGCTCCAGAAACACAGCGTGGCCAGGTAAGATATGGGGGGGGGGGGAAATACAACAAAGCAGAGGAAAAGATCCAGAGCAACACAGCAGCCCAACCAACCTCTGCTTTGAGAGCACCAAGACTGGCTACTTGGACAGCAGGCTAGATTTGGGCACCCGAGTCTGCTCCCAACAACATTAATTACATATTATATTCCTCCGATCAAACCCTGTAGGTCCAAATCTACAAAAACACTCCTGTAGCAGTATCGAACACCAACATCCCCCTGGTTTCAGCGATACCAAGGGAATCACACTTCAGCAATTTGGAGCATCTGCCCGTGACCCCTTCATACTTTACATCCTCCTTTAAAGCAGGAATCGCACCTCCCCGGGCTGGGACTCTAAGAAATGACAGCATCTGCGAGCTTCCCGCTTTGCAAATACATTTCACCGATCAGAAAAGAGGCAGCGAGCGCTGAGATCAAGTCAACCCTGCCAAGAGGCAAATTACTACACGCGCTTAAATTGCAGACTTCTCTATTATTCAGCAGCATGAAGATACCATGGGCAACAGCCTCAGATCAGCCAGCTCCCCCCACACCCCTCAAAAAACTGCTTTGCAGAGCAGGAAGTGGCTACGACAGCTTTCCTGGCAGCTGACGGCTGGCACTGGCAGGGCCTGGCACGCTGCAGTTTCACAGGACCTTGCACTCAAGCCACTTAGCGCAGAGCAAGACGCAGAGCAGCCCTGAGCTATGCAATTAGAGAAGGCCCCGTCACGAAGGACAGCGACTGAAAACAAAGGGAAGATGATTTAGCTGCAAGGTTGTCTCCGGAGCGGGAAGTGCTTGCAGGAAATTTTCCTCCAGTGATGTATCCCTTGCATCCCTTGCAAGTTGTTAGGGCTCAGCAAGAAAGGAGACAGGATTCCGAAGAGCAGAGATGCCACGAAGGTCTCTGAGAATTTTGTCTGGGCATAGAGCGGACGAAAAGCTTACACAGAACTGGCAGAGATGAGGAAAATTAGGTTTGGGCCTCTGCCATGGCAACGGGGGGCCTTTAGGTTTAATCACAGCGCCAATCAACAGCAAGCTGGGAGGGGGAATCCTGCACAAAGTCAAGCAGAACTATGGAAACTAAAAATGAGAGCCAGTGAAACCGCGGGCTTCCAGCTGCTGGGCGAGAAAGCAGCAGAACCGAATCCTATTTACGAGCTACTCGATGACCTATTTTTTTCTTTTGGTCAACATTCCTTTCTGGAGAAAAGGAATTTGGAAGGGGAGTACATCACAGGAAGGCACAGACCTAATCAGAGATCCGTACTACCCATGGAAACTACAGGAAAAAAAAGCACCTGGAAAGCAGATCTGCCACTTGCAACTGGTCGCTGCGGGGCGCGGCGTATTTCTCAGCCCGCTCTGCGAAAGCTGCCTCAACAGCCCGAGCCTAAGCTGCTTTTGCAGCAGATGAGCTGCAGATGCAGTTCGGAACAGACGCCGAACTTACTGAAAATGTTTCTCCAACAGATTCCTAGTCCAATAACGCATTCTTTATGCTTAATTAATTGCTTCTAGGAATCGGTCTGCCATTCCTGCACTCCAGGAGCACAGCGCAGCGTTCTGAAACCAATTACGGGCTTAGCACTTGAACGAGCAAACTTCTGAGTCTGCAAGTCACAAGCGCTCTACTTCAGGGAAGAAAATCCACGCCGGAATCCTCCCCTTGAAGCACTGCCAGCTGTGCCTGGGCTACCTGCATGCAAATAATTGTGATTTTGGTGATTTCTGACAGCAGGCAGCGTTGGATTCTTTACGCAGCCAGCAGCTGTAGCCGTTACAGCGACCGTGCCCCCCCTGGCACACAAAACCACCCTGAGTTTTACCTGGGGGCACTTCCCCGCCTGCCCCCTGAGCCACCTCTCAATGCAGGTGTAACCAAAGAGGTGCCCGCAGCGCAGCGCCGACAGCCGGTGGTCCCCAGCGTTGGTCCACTGCTCAAAACAGATGGTACAGGTATCCCCCTCCTCCTCCTCCAGCGGGGCAACAGGAACCGACGGCTCCGGATGCTTTAGTGGAGTTCTCTAAGATTAAAAATATATATATACATAAGCATTTATTCAGGCAAACGCAGCATTTACCACATTTAATCCATCTCCAAGAGCGTTTAGGTCACGTTACCTGCTTTTGCTGGACTTCAGCCCCTTCGTCTTCGTAACTTCCACGTTCTGCAGAAGCTTGAGGCAGCTCTGCTTGGGCCTGACTGGAAACTAAGAAAAGCAGCACTTCAATAAACCGGTAAGTATCGAGGGACAGGGGTTCTCCTCAACTCGATCCATAATCATTGGGACATCAAGACCAACAGTGCAATAACAGCACAGCTGAGGCCCAAAGCTTTGGATCAGCAGCCTGGGAAGGGAAGGTCAGAGCAGCGACCTGGGTGGGGAAGGCCAGGCAGTTTGCCTGCACACCAATCTTTTAACCAAATGCAGTGCTGAAGAGCTTTCTGCCCCTTTTTTCCTATAAAGATTAAGAATTCCAGTGTATTCAGTGACAAAAGAGCTCCTTTAAAGACAGCCACTGTTCCCAGGACCTCTCTGACCTGCCGGAAGCAAACACCCACACACAGGCCGGTAGCTGGGCTGCTGTAAGGTTACAGCCCCACGTCACCGTGCCCACTGACACCCATACGCACAAGTTCTTTTGCCAAGGGTTCCAGGCGTGCACACCTCGCGTGCCAGAGGTGTTTCCCCTATGCTGCTTGGCCGTTCACCCTGACTCGAGCAGCTTGCCAGCCCGTGGTTACCCACCTAGCAGCCCTGCTAGGCCATGCGGTTTTGTGCTGTGCCCGTGAGTCCTTGTGCAGCAGCACCAGGCTTGGATTCCCACCACCAGCGCACTAAAAAAGGAGCAGAAAGCACCACTCCCCCTCTCCCTGGGGAAACGAGAGAGTTCATAGCAACAGTCAGCGTCCAAATCAGACATTCTCAGTCCACTGGAGAAGCAGCACCTAGCCCTGCCTAAGGCCAGGAAGATTTTCAGCCTGTACAGTGCCGGGCTGAACAGGAACCAGCAGCTTATATAAGCACAACAAGGGGATTCCAGAAAACCCAACGGAGAGCATATGTTCACACAGCGTCAGACGGCACCTAACAGCTTGAGCTCCTGTCACGTGTAAGAGTAGCTGAGAGCAAGCAGAAGGAATCTGTTCAAAGGAGCCCTCTTAAGATATAACCCCCCCAAAAAAAGGTGTCCGGGTAGGTTTGGTTTTGATTGTCCAGCCTAAGGGCAGAGAGAAGCAGAAGGACATTCCTTGGAGCCCGGCGTTTCTAAGGAATAGAGAAATGAAAAATGTATTTCCCGCATTCTCTGGGCATCAATAACCTTGGATACCAAAGTACTATTTGCCACTCTTACTTAAACTGCATGTCACTGAATGCGTGGCAGCCTGCGAACGTGAGCTTAAATACAGAACTGCAAGGCAGAACAAGCTGAGGAAGGGAAGACAAAGCCCTGCCTTGAGCCCCTCGATCTTCTCAGCTAAGTGCCACAGGAATTAAAGCTCTAACCTGAAGCAGACAAAAGCACAAATAATGTTAAAAAAATCCTGACTCAGACCCCTCTGAGAACTGAAAGCGCTGCTGATCTCCAGAGGCGTGACTTGATGTCTTCAAAAATATTCCCCAATAATAAATAACAGAGGAAATGTTCCAAGTAACAGCCTCCAAACGTGAAGTTATTTTGGACACTTCCAGGATTATTTATAAGCAAGAGCCTGCAAATAGCAGAAAGATTACGTTTGAGATCACGGCAGCAGTCACGTGTTGCTGCCACTGCTCTCCGGAGCTGCTTGCCAGCGAGCCTTGTGGTGGCAACCTGCTCCCACCAGCTGCAGGCTCAGCGATCTCCGAGCTCCGTCTGTTGGGAAGCTCGAGAGGATTTCCCCGCTGGGTTCTGAAGTCGAGTACCCACACAGCACAAACCTGAGCCGGCTGCTGCCGGCGTCTCCTGGGCTGCTGGGGACGGCGGTGCCGCAGCCTCCGCCTCTTCCTCCTCCTCAGAAGTGCTGCTGGCAGAGCCACTCAGCTCTGTTTCAGCAGACCCATCTTCCTGGCTGCTCCCCGCCACGCGCGGGGGCTCCGGCCGTGCAGCTGGTGTCGTAGCTTGCTCCTGGCTCCTGCTGATTTGGAAGTAACTGTCCAACGGTGCCCTGCGTCCAGAGAAGAAATGGAAGCCGCGGTTATTTCAGGCCTGCTGAAGGCTCTGAGTGCTTCCCCCAGCTGGTTTGCAGCACAGTTCCCAGGCTCTGAGTGCAGACAGGATGCTATCAGGTAGCAACACAAACCTTGTGTGGGAGAGGGGCGACCCCACAGAGCTGTGAGCCTCACCCCACCGGCTACTTTGTGCCTCGCCTTTCTGTCTTCCCCCTTTTTTTCTGCAGGGGCTTCACCCCCCGAAAGTGACTTGTTCCCTCACCCCGCAGCAGCTCCTCAATTATCCCGCAGCTTCAAAGCCCAGTTTTGCCAGGTTGCCTTCCAGCCCGGAGAACTGCAGTGACCTTCACGAGCAATCCACGGGCAAACAGCGTAGTAACGTTTAATCACCGGGGAGGAAAGGAGCTGTCGGTCTGACTGCATTTACAGACAGCGCTCCAGTTAATTATAATTTCACCCTCGGCATTTACAGAAGCTACAAAGATGAGACAGAAACCAAACAGACCAGAAACAGGGATTTCTTTCTGGCCAAGGAGCGTGCCCACTCATCACCTTTCAAACTCATTACTAACAGCATCAACCACAGAGGTTTTTTACTTTCTTTGCCCGAAGATAACAAAACAAAACGTTAGTTTGCTTGTTTGTGAAAGCTTCTGCAGCAAAGGTCATAAGAGAACCTAAGGAGACAACCCAAAACAGAGGTGAAAGGCAGAAGAGCTCCGTGGAGCTCGTGCTAAGCGCTGGCTGGAAGCGCTGAGGCGGTTCTGCTGCAGGAAGCACCACCAGGAGTCTGGCAGAGCCACGGAACTGGGGGGAGAAGAGGCTCTGCACATCAGGAAGTGTGGAAGGGATAACAGGTCAACAACACGACTGCCAAGAGCAAAAACTGGAGGGAGATTCATTTAACAAGGAGCAAAGATGCTGCCAGATGAGATCCGAGGTTTGCGAGGTGCTCAGAATTCAGCCACAGCCCTGGACCCAGGTTGGGTTTTGTAAGCCAGGAAGCACAGCACAAATCATTTCTGCTTTACCTGGCACTGACCGTCCTCTGGGAGCCCCCGATCCTCTGCTGCCTGCGAGCCCTTCTCACTCGTGGCCGTGGCGCAGCCTGCAGCCCGGGCACCAGCGGGAGCTGATCGAAGGCCCCCCCAAACCTCTGCGGCCCGCTGGGATTCGCCGGGCGGTCGGGCCCGGCAGCTGCTTGCCCTGTCCCAGCGCTCGATGCGCCAACAGCCTCGTCCTCGTCGTCAGAAATGACGGTCACGCTGCCTCCTTCGCTGCTGAGCACCGCGGCGTGGCCTGAAGGCTCCAGGGAAAGCGGCCTGTGGTTCTCCGCGGGGTAATCAGCTGCTGGTTGGAGGTCAACCTCCATCTCCTCTTGAGCCATTCCTGTCAAGAGTTGAAGCAAATAGCTCGCATCTCTAGGTCTGCGCCCTGCTCGTAGCCCGACGGCAGCGAGAACCGGCTGCAGCAGGGACTACACAGCCGTCACAACGCGGGCTGCAGACACAATTTGTTCTTCTGCCTCAGACATGCAGCAGAAAAACCAACTGCACAAGTCGCTAAGCGTATGTGAGCTGGCCCAGCAGGCAGCACCCTCCTCCAGTCCCTGACCCCAAGTCTTGGGCTCAGCGACAGCTAGCAACAAAGGCACGCTGCAAAACCGCGCTGAGTAAGCCTTTGGGGAGAGGGGAAAGTCAGGGGGTGCTTACTGCTGTTGTTTAACTGCCAGTCAATGCACCTGCATCCCTGAGGACGGTTTGGAGATATCTTAGAGACTCCCCCCAGTGCAAAGTGCTGCACAAGCACTGACAAACAGAGCCAGAAGCGAGCAGCGCACCTGTCCATCGCACGGATCCCTCTGGAGACTCATTTATTTCAACAAAACTCCGTTAGGATACCAGATCACCGTGACTCTTACCACAGCTTAAGAGGCCCTTCTGCTACCCCTGATGTTCACCCGCACCACAGAAAGGGTACCCGAGAAAAACCCATGACCAAGACCTCACTGTGGGCAGCAAGTCACCCCCAGCGTCAGCATTTGTGGATCCATATTCATCTGAGAGCAGACAAACGTTAAAGAGGCGGAGGGAGGAGGGATTAAATTCTGCAGCCTGCCCAAGGTCATTCACCTTCTCAAAAATACTGATGCAGTCATAAATATGAAAAGCCTTGGGGACAGCAGACCTTTAGCGTTATTTAGCCCAAAGCACACACCAAAACTTATTAGGATAGGCAATGTACACACAGAGCAAGGACTGCTTTTAGTACAAAGAATAATTGGAGAACGTGTATAAAATTACTAGAGGTGGATACTCTAATGCTGTCATGTTTTGGTAAACCTTTTAATAAACTCTAATTTTCTAGTCTTACCTTAATTACCACTTTCAGCCTAAGTTGGGCCAAAAAGGAGGCACAAATCCCACCTCTCATCCGGTCAAGAGCCACCAGCTAATGACGAGGCACTGCTCCCTAGCACTAAACTCACAGTAAGATTGCCCCACAGGAGCACATGAGAACCCTTCTTCCTCTCACAAGGGAAGACTTAAAAATATTGCATGTATTCACTACTGCGGGTTAACTAACCCTGTGTATTTTGGGGAAAGAAAGGTGTTAACAGCAGCACTTCCACCACTGATTTTTGGAGTCTTTCTGAAAGGATGACAGGCCAGAGCTTCCTTGTGACAGCCGGCGGCGTGGCAGCAGGTGGAGCAGCCTGTGGCAGGACACCCCTACAACCAAGCTTCCTGGGCGCAGATCATTAAGGACCTGGTTAAGGGGAGCACCCGCAGGACGAACCTTAGCGATGCCACGAAGCCTGCCTACCAGCGCGCCGGGAGGTACCCGCAGGGCCGGGCGGTGAGAGCACGGCGGCACAGCTTCCCCTCGCGGACAGCCGCCGGTCGGGTCACCGCGCTGCATCTGCTTTGGGACGGGAGGAGCCAAAAAAAAAAAAAGAAAAAATATCAAAATTTAGCCAAAACCCCCCAAATTTAGCCCCCCCAAAAGCCACAAAATTTAGCAAAAGCGACCAGCACGCGAGGCACCCCCGGCCGTGCCCAGCACACAGGGTCCTAGAGCAGCCGCTTCACCCCTTCGTACCGCAGGGCTAGGGCCCGCAGCGCCTCAGGCGCGGCCTCACCCGGCCCGGCCTTGCCCTGCCCCTCCCCGCCGCCCCCTCAGGGCCCGGCCGCCCCCGGCACTGCGGCCCCGCGCCCCTCACACGGCCCAGCGGCGGCTCCCGGGGCCCCGAACCGGGGCGAACCGAGCCGGGGGGAGGGGGACGGAGCCGGCCCGGGGAAACCGGGGGGACCCGAAGGGGCCCGGCCCCGCCGCCCTCGCTCACCTCACGGCGGCCCCGCTCGAGCGCCCCGCCGCCCCGCCCCCCGTTGCTCTATTGGCCGGCCGCTGCCCCCGCCGCCGCTTCTATTGGGCGAGCCGGCACAGGTGAGGCTTTTTATTGGTCAGGCGCTCTGTCAGTCCGTCCTTAGGGTGAGGGAGGCGGAGGAGAAGGGGAGGCTGCGCTGATTGGGCAGCGGGACCAGCAAACCGGCGGCGGAGAGCCGCGGATGCTGGGCGGTGATAGGTCAGAGGGGCGGGGAGGGAGGGGCAAAGAGTCCGGAAGCGCATTCTCATTGGATGAGGCGCCGCTGGGGCGAAATGAGCGGGAGCGCGGAGCGGATTCAAACGGAAGCGGGGAGGGGGCGTTGCCATGGCAACGGGGCCCACCGGGCCTTGGGGCCCACCGCGCCCCGCGGCACCCAAGGGTGCCCGCAGCAGCACCATCAGCCCTGTCGGTCGCATGAAGCACCACACAAATACACAAATAAACGCGTGTTGAGCCACGGACACTCGCAAACACGGGGAGGGGACAGGCCGGCCGCCCCGGGCAGGGCGCTGGGCTCCGTGGGTCCCCCGCAGTCATCTCCCCTGGCTCCTGCTCTTCTCCAGGGCCGCCAGCGAGTCCACGATTCCTGCCAACACACGGCTGCCTCAGCACTCAGGGCACTTCCCAACCCTGAGAGCAACTATTCCCCTGGGCAGGCACCTGCCAGCTGTAAAAGTGGCGAAACCTCCCCCGGAGCACAGCAATCCCCCCCGTTCTGTGGTTCACGGCATCCTAGAATCACTAAGAAAAGCCCTCCAAGATCATTAAATTAATTGCTCCCACACCGTGCCAGTTGAGCAGCCGGATGTTCATGGAGTGGTTAAAGACTGAGCGCACAGATGGTGTGAACACATCACCTACACTCTTGTGTTAGGGGACTTGGTGTGAGTATGGCAAGGATCCCCAAAGACAAAAACTCCTTTTTCCATTTCAAATGGAAAACAAGGAGCAGATTAACCACTGAAGCAGCTGACTGAGGGGTGCATGGGGCCCTGGGGCAGAAGACCAGGACACTCACGCTCAGCACACGGGCGCAGGGACGGGTCAAAGGCACGGCACTCGTCGATGATTTTCCTCAGCTCTTCAGGACAATCGTCCCTGACAGGGTCCTGGTACTGGTGGTCGCAGATTTTGTCTCTGATCTCCTGGAGAGAGCAGCCTAGGCGACACGTGTGCCAGCAGGGAGGTCAGGAGGGTATGGAGGCCCACCAGAGCCATCCTGCAGCCTCCTCCATGGAGGAGCCAGCAGAGGAGCCACCCAAATTGAGCCTGCAATGAACCCCTCCATCTTTGCCATAACACCACTGGGTTGCACTGAAGCACGGAGATGTCTCAATGCTTCAATGCACACGAACAGCAAATAGAGACAACATTTCTTGCATGCTTGTGGTTTAAGTGTGTGCGGAAGCTGTGAAGATGCCAGGCACTGAGACGCACACACCATGGGATGCCCCAGAAGCCAAGCTGTTACTCAGGGTACCAGATAACTTCTGTCTCACCTTCAAATGGGATTTTGGAGGTTGCAATCTCCCACAGCACGATCCCGAAGCTGGAATGAGACAAGCAAGAGTCTCTCAGCATTGATTCCACCACCACCTCGTCCTCCTTTCTAACAGAGGGAGCTGCTGGGCTATGCCAAGCAGAGTTGGCTGTATATGTGTCTGATTAAACCTGGCCTTCACCCACAGCTTGAGAGCTGGTCTCCTCCCCCAGGAGGGGACTGGTGGGGCAGACACACCTGTATATTTCACAGGACCTCTTGTAGGGGTAGTAGATGTCCTTCAGGTTCTCGGGGGCAACATAAGCCAACATAGACACTTGGTTCCAGTTATTTTTGGTTTTCCTCTTGATGGAGGACTCTGTTTCACACAGCTCAAATCCCGACAGCTGATTGCGAGAATGAGAAAGGGAAAACTGTTAGAAATGCTTTGAAAATGGTTGCTGGTTCTCAGCTCAAGCTTTGAGGCCATATTTCCTGTGGGTTATGTGGTGGGCCTTCCCTTTCCTAACATCCACGGTTAGCAGCTAAATACAAACTCACCACCCTCCTCTACATTTAGAGCAGGTACCCTGAGACGGATACCTGGTAAAAATACAAGTTAATTTTAATTGTCATTAAATAGCCTTATTTTCAGAAGAATTGAGGAACTGCTCGCATTGCTCACTGTGCAGTACAGAAACCTGTAGCATGGCTGGGGACGGACCTGAGCTGTAGAAAACAGAGTGAGGTGCCTGCAGCCACACGTGCTGCTCGGCACACGGCTCTTTCTGCAAGTGAAACTGTAGGTGGAGGTAGGGGATTCACCTCCCCACCTTCAGCCTGTCCTGGGGCTCAGAAATGTTTAATGTTGCTGATGATAAAACTCAGCTAAATGGTGTGTCTAAGGTGACGGGGAGATGATTCTTTCCCCTGTTGTTATTCTGGGCTATCACGATTCACTTCTGTGTTGGTAGGAGGAAAGGTCCATAGAAATACCCAAAACTCCACAGAGCTTCTCCAAGCGTGGTCCTTACCTTCACACAGTAATCTCCAGCCACCAGGAACTTGTTGCTGCAGATGCAGCCGTGCAGTCGGGACTTCTTCTCTGTCTGGTGCAACCTGCAGCCGGCCAGAACCAAGGGCAACGCGTGCCGGTCACGAACCCATCCCCACCTCTGGGCTCCCTCCCACCGCGAAATAACGAGCCTTGTGGATGAGCAGGGCCCGTAAGGAGAACAGACCATGCTGCAGGGAGCTCCTGAAGCTGCCCTAGGGGTACTGGGGAGGAGAGGGAACAGGGTTTCTCTTTTTCAAGCCTTTGTAGGCTTCAGGGCAGATGTAGGGGTCAGTGGCCCTGGGGAGATGGGCGCTGCTGCATCCAAACCACCTCCTGCCTCTTCACCAGCCTCCCATCCCAGTGTCCCAGGCATCCCAGGTGGTAGAAAGGGGATGCCAAGAGGTACCAGGGCCCAAGCACAATTTGTGGGTCACCTAGTGGACTAAATCACCAACTGAGGCAGGAGCTCACCTGTAAAGGCCCCTGGCGGCTCCCAGGGCCATCCGAATGCGGATCTCCCAGGAGAGATGCTGCTGCTTGGTCAGCACCTCCCGCAGCGTCCCGTGCTTGCAGTACTCCATGACGATGGAGAAGCAGGGGCTCCCGTCTGAACAGAAAGATGCCTGCTGAGGGTGCTGTTGGGCAGCAGCTGGCCCGGGTTGCCAGTGGCACAGCCACCAGCGAGGACAGCCACTGCCCAGGCTTCGGCAGCCCGTGCCAAGGGGGTCCCGGGGTCTGCATCAGCCACAGCAAGCCAGTGCTGGCTCTGCTTGGCAGAACTGGCTGGGTGTCTTTGAATTTTGGGGATCTGGTGTAAAGTAATAGTGTTCTACAGCTGGGACCTGCCCCATCTCTGTGAGAGTCTGGAGTCCGTGAACCCCTCGAGGATCCCCCCCTTGTGTCACCTCATCCCACCTGCCACCAGCTAGCATCGGAGAGCGAAAGGGTGACATGAATGCCTCGCCCTCACCTTTCTCCTCAATGCAGATCCCGTACATGCGCAGGATGTTTGGAGACTCGAACTTCTTCAGGGTCTGAATCTCCTTCTCGAAGATGTCTCTCACCTTCCTGCAGAAAGGGGCAGCGCGGTGAGGTCCCCAGGCGAGGCACTCGGTGCCACCCTCCTTGCTGCCCTGTGCCTGGCACAACTCACGTGGTGTCGGTGATCAGCGGCCTCTTGAAGGTTTTGATGGCCACGGGGTACTTGAGATATTCTCCCTCATAGAGGTCGTAGCGCTCGGTGTCCTGCAGGTGCCTGTAGAAGGTGAGTTGGTCCCTCTCGATCTCGGTGATATCTTCTCTTTTACCAACGTTGACCTTCTTCAAACCTGCTCCCGCCGCACGAGGTGGGAACAAGGGACAGGTTAGGCAGGGCTGGGGGCCGCTTGTTGTTTTGGCAGAGCATTTTACGCCAGCGCTCGGTCTTTCTAAAAGGGGAAGGGACGCGTTGCGCAGGGGCAGGGCTTCCTGTGCTGAGATTTGCAACACCAACTTACTGTCCATCACGCGCACGATTTTGCTCAGCTCGCTTTGCATCCAGTCCACCTTGTCCTCCATGCACTGCCTGTCCGTGTAGATCTCCCTGGCCCCATCTCCGGGCTCTTCGGTACCTGGCAAAGGACAGGCATGGAGATGGGTGGGAGGAACGTCCTGCTTTCGAGAGCCCTTGGGCTTTCCCCAGCTGACGCCATCAGGCCACAGCTGGGCTGGGGAGGGCTGCCGAGCTCCGGTCTCACAGAAATGAGGCCAAATGCACACTTACTCGCAATCACCTGGTCCAGGAAAGCCCTGTCGTCCCTCAGATCCTCGGCATCCTGCCTGCGGCAAGTCTTTGACTGAAAGGCTGCCAGGAAAGCCTGCTTCTGCTCTGCCTGCAGCAGGAGCGAGAGCCCCTGGGCCACATCCTCCAGGCTCTCGTTCACCCAGACGAACTCCTCGCCACTGCTGCGGGCGCTCAGGAACTTCTGGATCCAGCTGGCCTGGCTGTACTTCGTCACCAGCTTCTGCGCCTCCTCCAGCGCCTGCAGCAGCTTCTTCAGCATTTGCTCTTCGTGGTGGGAGATGTGCCACCACGGCTGAGCCTGCAGGATCCGCACGGGCTCCAGCAGGATCTGGATGCGCTCCACGAGGCGCTGGCACTGGTGCTTGCAGCACTTCACGTGCTCAAACTGGCTGTGGATGGCCTGGGCTACGGAGAGGACCCTCTCCAAGATGTCCATGCTTGCAGCAGAGGGCCTGGGGACGTGGGACAGCGGTGTCTGGTGGAGGTGCTCCCCTGGCACTGCTCGCAGATCGGCTGAATTCGGCTCTTCCTTTAACTGAGAAGGAACAGCCTGAACATGGCATGCGGCCCCCAGAGCTCCTACAGCCCCTCTATCTCCTACGGCTGCTTTGCTCCCCTTGCTTCACTTGGCATCACGCATGAGAACAGAGGCGTCAGTAGCAGTGGCATTGCCATGTCGGCAAGAGTTATTTTGGCTAGCTCTCTATAAATTAACGCAGAAGGAGCCATGCCCGGCCAGCTCACACCCTGAGCAGGGTCAGCGGTCATCCAAGGAGCATCCCTGGCCACCACACCACCCCAGTCCTGCCCTGTACATCTTCGGCCACAAAGACCTGTTCTATTTCCAGCTGATGCTTCTCTGCATTACCATCCACCCCATAAAAGCCTTCACACATTCTCCCCATCCCATCCTCTTCGTATTTTCCCCTCTCCCCCAGGAAGACGCTCCCCCGCTTGGCAAAATAAGCGCAGCTGCATTTACCTGGCTCCGCGCCGCTCGCTTCCTCCTCGGCCGCCTCTGCAGACTGGGGAGGAACTGCGGGACGGGGGCTTTTATAGGGCGCCTGCCCCCCTCCTGAGCTCCGACGGGCGGCGGAAGGAGCGTTGTGCAACGCCGCGCAGCGTCGCCCTTCCAGGAAAGCTGCTCCGGCTGACGGAGGAGGGGGACGAGGCACAGCGTGCCCCTCAGCTCCCCCCACGCTGGGTTTGGGGTGCTGGAGGATGGGATCGCCCATGGGAAGCGTGCTGGGGAAACGGGGTGAAGTGTCTGTGCCCTGTTATGACTCTTGCTGCAGTTTCAATTTCTTTCACCGTGCAATGGGCACTGCAAAGCGCTCGGCCTCAGCTCTGCATCCCGCTGAGCTTTCCCCGCTGGGCACGGGGTCCTCCAGAGCATCCCAGCCCCGTGTGATGGACGCCGGGCACAGATCGATGCCCATCCCTGCTTCCAGCCTGGCCTCGAGCCCTCCCTGCTCCATCCGGTGTCAAAGGAAACGAGCGGCAGGTACAGGAACCGACGCTCGACCTCTGCGGGAAGGGCAGGAAGCTTCGCAGGCCGATTTTCGGAAGTGCGAGGTCACGCACGACACCCGTTGCCCAACGTCGGGGATTTCAGCCTGACACCTCTCCAGCTCCCCAGTGCCTGCTGTCACGCTGCCCTCGCCACCCCGGGCAAAGAGCATCTCCCTCTGGGCAGCAGGACCCAGTGCCCTGCTCGATGGCACGGCTTCTGTCAGCACGGGGAGGGGGGAAGGCGGTGACAAGGGACCGCGACCTCAAGCCACAGGTGCCCAGAGGACACCGCAGCACCCCATGGTTACGTTTTGTAAGCACACAGAGCCTGGCCCTTTTTAAAGGGTTTTATTTTTCAAAATATACAGCTTATTTACAGTTGTAGTGTCTACAGTTTTACATATAACTTTATTCCAAACCTTTAAATATCCGCAGTAAACATTAGAAAAAAAAAATAAATCACAGGATCAGGAGAAAAAAAAGGCATCTCTTAGCGATTCCGTTCATTGGAGTTTAGGTTTCAAGTAGCTGATGACTACAAAAAACGTGGACTTGATAAAGCTGGCAGAGAGATATGGCACGCTGGTTAGAAAAAGGCAAAAACCAGCGGGTGGTGCTGGTTTGTTTGTGGGTTTTTTTTGCTTAATTTTTTTTTTTTTTTTCCCCCTCTCCAAGTGACCCAAGATACAGAAGCCCCCGGGTACGAGCTGGGTGAACTGCAGCATGTTGGGCATCAGGGGGGCACCCCCTGAGGGCTGGGGGTCGGGGGGCTCCGGCGAGGTGCAGGGCAGAGGGAGGAGGGCTGGGGGGCTCGAGGCGCCGGGCACTTCATCCTTTGGGCGCAGAGCTGCCCGCACATCAGTGCCCGCAGCCTCCTCCTGCCCCTTCCCCGCATCCTTGCCCCCCATCCCCGGGGCAGCGCGGAGGGGCTGGCGCAGCCCCCACAAGGGGGACGGGGAGGAAGAGGAGGGACGGTGCAAACCCTCAGCAGCATGATAAGGTCCCCGGCGTGCTGGAGTCAGCGGGCAGGGGACAGGTGAGGGGCAGGGCTCCAGCCTTGCCTCCGGCACCGCGGGTGGGATGGGGACAAGGCTGGGGCCACTGCGGGGATGCTCCGGAGAGGGATCAGTGCCACGTCCCCCGGGAACGAGGGCTGGGGAGGGACACCAGCCAGGAGGGACAGAGCCAGGGCCGTCAGTCCTCTTTCTCGAAGGTCTCCTCCTCGGGGATGAGCGTCCGGAAGGGGCGATCCCAGAAGCGGGTGCTGATGCCGAAGCCTAAAGGGAAGGGGAGAGACCGCTCAGCCCACGGTGCTGCCGTCGCTGCTGGGGACGAGTTAACCAAACCGCTGCCACCGTCACCGAGACTGGCAGCCAGGACAGGGCTGGTGACACCCGGAGCTTCACAAGACCCTGCTCCACACAGCGGGGACACAGGGCAGCAGCCAGCACGGGGCTGGGCTGGTGACGGCACCAGCAGCGTCCCTGTGGAGAGGAGTGCCGGTGTTTTGGGGAGGGAGGCTCGGCACCCAGCCCTGGGGTGACAAACCAGGGCGAGGAGGAAGAGCAGAGGGACAAAAGGAGGCGGCTGGGACGATAACTTATCAGGATGGGGCGCTTTCTCCTAGGAAACCGGGCAAAGGGCAGGTTGAGCAAGCACCGGGTTGGGGCAGAGCGAGGGAAACCCGAGGCCTCACCCTGCACCCGCCAACGCCGCCCGCGAGGAGGAGACGGGCGCCACGTCCCAGCAGCTCTGCCTCATCCCCACGGCACCAAGGTGGGCACGGGGGGGGCTCCTGAAAGGCACCTCAACCCCCCAGATAAATCCCAGCCCCTGCTGTGAGTATTTCAGGGCCGTGCCCATGCCCAACCCGGCTCATTTCCCCAGCCTCTGAGCAGTTTCGCAAGCCGGAGCGGCGCGGGTGCAGGCGAGGCAGCGGGGCGCTACCTGATTTTTGGTGCTCGAAGTGGTGCTTCACGTGGTACGCCTTCAGCCCGTACAGGTAGGTGCCTTTCTTCGGCGAGCCGTAGTGGAGGTAATAGTGCATCATGTCGTACACCACGTAGCCGCAGAGCCCCCCGACAAACACGGAGAGCCCCAGCACCTCGGGCAGCAGGAGCTGCAGGACGCCGTAGAAGAAGCCGATGACCAGCGACGCCGGCACCGGGGGGAAGACCAGGCGGGAGCTGTCAAAGGGAGACTGGAAGAGGAGAAAGGCAGGATGGTGAGCTCCTCGCTCACCCCAAATGACACCCAGGTGCACCCACCCTGCAGGGCTGTCTCCATCTGAATGCGAGCCATGCATCCAGGACACCAATTTGGGAAAAGCCAGCAGTGCATCACCCCCACAAGCAGCCGGAGCAGCCCCTTGGCTTCGGCTCACGGGTCCCTGGCACAAGGGGGACGTTTCCTCCAGCGAAGCTAGAGGGAGCCTACTGCTTCTTAAAGCTCTTGCAGCCCTCATTGGCGTTAGGCAAGGGCCCCGCTCGCTCGGGGCGAAGATACCGCGGGTGACGGGGAGCAGGCAGCGACAGGCAGCGCCCGAGCCAGGCCCCCGCTGCCACGGCCCCGCGCAGGCGCAGCGGCTCACCTTGTGGTGCTGCCCGTGCAGCAAGAAGTGCAGGGTGATGAGATAGTAGTTGCTAGCGGGTGGCTTCATGTGGAAGACAAAGCGGTGGATGAGGTACTCTAGCAGGGACCACAGGAACATCCCCAGGAGGAAGATGAAGGGGAAGTAGTATTTGTGCACGGGGATGGAGTACTCTACACAATGAGACATGCGGCGGTCAGCAAGGCAGGGGGGCTTCGGGTGCTTTTATCCAGCGCCATGCTCACGTTGGCACGCGGGGGAAGCTCGCCTCTCCCCGGCACGCGGCCCTTGTGTCTGACTCCTATCAATTTCCACTCTCTGGGGAAACAGCCGGGTGCCACGCGGGGCTGCAGGCGCCCCCCGGTCCTTACAAAGCTGCTTCGCCCACCCCAGCGAGCAGGAGGGACCCGACACACACCGGGACGGCCGAGCAGCGCTGCTGCTTTTGTGGTTTCGTTCTGCAGGGAGCCTCTGGCACCTTGCTGCTGATTCCTCCAGGAGGAATCGTGGAGGGCACATCCCAAAATTCAAGCCCACCAGCTGGCAGCACTCATTCCCCAACCACGTGGATGCGGCCGGTGCAGCTCCGTGCTGCCCAAATTTCCTGCTTGTTGTGCCCTAGGCTACCACAGCAAAGCCTTTTTGTGCCTGAAAGCACACGGGCAAACGTGAAAGAGATTTGCAAAAGGGAAGCAGGAGGGAAAAACAATAATAATTAAAAAAAAAAAAAGGTATCAAAAAGCTATCAAAACCTGGGCTGATTGGGGCAGGTCGGTGAGAGGGGGCTGGCGCGGGCGCAGCTGGCACCGGGTGGCACCTTGCGGCGAGGGAGCCGGGCAAACAACAAAGCACCCGGCCCCCCCGGCCCCCCGCCCTTGCTTCCCGGGGGCGCAGACAGTGGCAGATTCAAGGGCAGGCGCTCGGGGCGAACAAGCCCCGCACTGTGCGCGGCCGGCGGCGCTGAGAGCCGGGTTTGTTTGCCGCAGCCGCCCGGCCCCGGTGCCAGCGCTGCGGTGGGTGTCAGCACCCGGGAACGGGGGGGCACGCACCCCGGCGGAGAGCTGCAGGGCTTTATTTTGGGGATGGAGGAGAGGGAGGGAGGGCTGGCCGGCCGCGTGCCGATCCCCACCTCCAAAAAATGTATTTATGGGGGAGGTGATGGAGGGAGGCGAGCTCGGGCTGTGAACCAGCGCAGGCGGCTTCGTGCCGGTGGGAATGGGGCTGGGGGCTCGTGCGCTGCTCTCACGGACATGCTGAAAGCCGGGGATGGGGAAGGGATGAGCGGAGGCTCCGGGGTGCTCGTCCTCCCAGCGGGGAGGCGGCGGGCCTCGTACCTGTGGTGAAAGAGGAGAAGAGCCTGGTGTTGCCCTGCGCGAGGGACGTGTAGCTGACCCAGCTGAGATAGAGCACCACGGGGGTCCACACCAGGAACACCACGTACCTGCGGGGCGAGGGGAGACGTCAGCACCACATCCCACCCCATCCCGTCCCATCCCACCACCGCCCGGGGCACTCACCACGCCGTCTTGGAGAGGGACTCGAGGAAATCCGAGTGGAAGAGGCGGATGGGCCGGTCCACGGGCTGGTGCACCCACTCGTCGTACTTCTCCCCCAGGTGGCCCACCTGCCACAGCAAGGGCTTCCGCCAGTCCACCAGGTCCTGCGGGGGAACAGAGCGGTCCTACGCGGCCCCCAGCGCCGCCCCTCGTACCCAGAGCACCGGGTTTACCTGGCAAGGCTTCGGTTGGGGGGCTGCAGGGGTGGCCTCTGCGAGAAGAGCCCAGCAGCTGCCCCAAGTCATACAAGGGCCATTTTTCTCCCTCATCTCAACCCCCAAGCCCTTCCCATCGTATTTTCTCCCCCTTCCCATTTGAGGAGGGGCAGTGAGAGTGCGGTGTGGTGGCACTCGGCTGGGTAAAACCACGGCACCCGTGCCTTTTTCGGGGACTGCCACGCTCGCCCGGCGAGCCGGCCCCGGCGCTATCTCCCACAGGCACCGCGCACTTTGTCCCCGTGCCGCGGTCGGCCCCGATAACCGCGGCTCGCCCCCCGCGAGCTGTCCAAACAGGAGGGATTTTCTCCTTGCGGCGAGGACGCGGTGCTGCCGTGTGGCTGTGGGTGCTGGAGCGTGCCAGGAAGCGACAAGCGAGGCAGAAGAGGGATTGGGAATGGGGAAGGAGGGAAACGCAAGTCACTGCTGCGTGCACGTGGCAACGCAAGAAGGGTCCGTGCCTCCAGCTGGGCTGCGGTGGGTTTTGGGGTCTCCTCCTGGCCTGCGGGGTCTAGGAAGGGATGGACGCGACCACCCAGAGGGGCAACCCCAGCCCGCGTGGGGATGGAGACAGAGAGACCCCACTCCAGGAAGGTTTCAGGGCAAAAAGGTCGGTTTGGGATGCAGCCAGAGGGAAGATTCCCTTTAAAAGGCAATCAGTGGCAAAATATTTACAGGGGTTGTGAAGGGCTCCTTGCCACTCAAAAAGAAAAAATAATAATCCTTTTGCAAGATAAAAGCAGGCCCCTGAGCTCCCCAGGGCCGTGCCTGGTACGGCGACCACGGGGTGCAACCAAAGGCAGGGACACCCAAAGGCACCTTGGGGACGGGGAGGCAGCAGAGCTCACCCCGCCCGGCCGCTGCACCCCCCTCAGCCAGGAGGAAGAACAAACACACACAAATAATAATAAAAACAAACAGCACGAGGCGGGGCTTGGCAGCTCGCCCCGTGTCGAAGGGCAAGGCTGCTGTCAAAGAAAGCCACCGCCTCCCCCGGGGGGCAGCCCGCAGCCCCTCACCTTGTCCACGTCCACCGTTTTACAGCGGGGGTCCAGCCGGCTCGCTGGCGGGGCTGCCGCGTCTGCGGGCTTCTCCGTCTTGGGGCAGCTCTGCAAAGAGAAGGAAAAACCCCGGGGTGAGAGGTGGCAGCCAGCGGGGCTCGGGGTGGTGACTGTGAACGAGGGCGAGCAACGCGTCCCAGTGCTCAGCCTGCGTTTCGGCTGCGTCCCCGTGGTGGTATGGCATGACGAGATGGGAAAACGAGTGGAGCCTCCCTGCTCACCACAGTGGCTAAGCAGAGGTTCCTTCCCAACCATTTTTCCCCTGCCTGTAGCCTGGTGAGCCCTGTCCTGAGCCAGCTGGGCTCGCTGCAGGAGAAGCACCTGGTATCTCTGGGTTGGTGCATGCAGCACCCTTCCTCCCGGCCCACAGCCTGCTGCTCCCTGCGGAAGCCCGGTTTTGGCCGGGGTCCCCGAGGAACCCCAAGCCCCCGGGGCCAGGGCTGAGCTGGGCTGGGCTGCTTTGGCTGGAGAAGGCACCATGGTGAGAGGATGCTCGGGAGCAGAGGAACCTTTGGGTGCGAGGATGGAGAACCAGGAGGAAGCTCCCTGGGGAGCAAAGTGCCGAGAACAACCGCAGCTCCACCTGCACCGGTGGGGAATTTGTGGTGTCCCCACGCAAGCCCCTGCCCGCTCGTGCCCCCACGGGTCCTGCTCCCCAGGCAGGACGTGCCAAACGTGCCTTTTCCCTGCTCCGTCACCTTGGGTTACCCATTAACCAGCCAGCAGGCTACGGCACGGCCGGGCAGCCCCAACAGGCTTTCCGTTTCAGATGGCAACGGGACTTTTCCCCGTCGGGACGGGACGGACCCCTCGAGCTCCGCGGGGATGCGGTGAAGGTGACACGGCCCCGGCGGCGGGGGCCCTGCAGGAGCGGCGTCACGGCGGCGGGGCGGACGGGACTTTACTCCAATGGGCACACGTGACACTGACGCAGGGCCGGAGTGTTTGCCGATACCAGGCGCTCCTGGAGGGACGGGCGCCCATCCTGCCTCCCGGCAGGCGTGCGGCGAGCCTCGTCCCAGAGGGCGAGGAACTGGCGGGTGACTCGTGCTGGGCAGCGGAGCCGACATTTCCAGCCAGGCAGGACCACGGCAGGCAGCAATTTCAGCTCTGATGCACCTCCCTCTGTCCATCTTGAAAGGTCTCTGCTGACATTTCGCTCTTGGTGTGCTCCTTTCAGCCACACAGCGCTAAATCCAGGTGCAGGTGGCTGAGTTACGGGTTCTCCAGAGCGCTCTAGTGCTCCTCCTCGCACGTGCTTTGGTGGAAAATCCATCTTCAAATAGAGGATCCCAGTCTTGACGTGCGCATCGTCGGCTCGACGCCGGCAGAGAGGGTGCCTGTGTCCCAGCGCCGCGCCTCCCCACTTGGAAATGTCCACATGCCTCAAATTCCTCCACCCCCGCCCGAGCATCGCTCCCCGGCTGGCCACAGGCGGCTCCGCTTTCCAAGGATACTCCAAAAAAAGACGGGGAGGACACAAGCGACACCCTGGCGGGGTGACAGCCCCGGCGACGTGCTCGCCATCGCCCTGCATGACGCAGCGCCCGGCCTCGCCCGAGTCACCTCCACCCCCTCACCCTGCGCGGACACCGCCTCGCCCGGCGCCCCCGGGTGCTGCCCCGCGGAGGGCTCGCTGCTCCCCACCCCGCGGCTCAAAGCCCCCGGTGCCACCAAGCCAGGGGACAGCCCTGCGGCGCGGGTGCCACCGGGGAGCCTGTCCCCGATGGCAGCTGGAGGAGGACGAGGCTCACTCTGCCCGCGGGTGATGCTGCCACCTCTGACTCGTCTCCGAGAAAACAGGTCCTGCCAGGAAAGCCTTGCGAGAGGAGAGGCCTGATGTAACCAAGGGAAAGTTACACCTATGAACCGCCACCGCCTCCCTGGGCCTCTCCCGGGACGGAGCCCGGCACGAACGGAGGCTGAGGTGCGAGGCCATGAGCGTGCCCCCACCTGGGCTTTGTGCACGGAGACTCCAAGAGCATGTGGAGAGCCACGGTGCCACCAGCGCCTTCACCGAGGACCGTGAAAAGGAGGCGGAAGGTGACTTGTCCCAATAAAAAGAAAAAAAACACATCATGCCACTTTTTATTACACCACCTCCAAACAGGTGAGCGCCTACGTAGCGGTGAGCTCACGCTGAAGGGGAGCGAGGGCAGCGCAGCCCCCCGCGCTGGGAGCGGTGCGGGCACCGCGGCAAGGGACGGGGCATTTGCGGTGATTCACGGCCGCGTCACGCAGCCCCAGGAGGCTGTGATGAAAGCCTCTCGTTGCTCAAATTAGAGGGGTAATTAGACGAGCCGGTTTCCCTCTAGCAAGGCTGTTAAAATCCACTGATTAGTTTGTCTAATTATCGCCCCGTGCTTTGATCTCCTCTCTATTCTGTTTGCATAGATAAAACAAAGTGCGGCGCTTCGTTGTTGTTTTTTTTTAAAATCAAATTGGGGCTCAGTGATTCGGTCCGGGGTGAGCCATGAGTGGCCACGGGGACCCGGTCACCCCGCTCTGCGGTCACACCGGGCTCTCGTTGAACCAACTCAGGTTCCTGCAGGACTTCCCACTGGAGGGGCACCAGCAGTGGGCTCCCAGGGAAGCTCAGGAGGGAGCCACCTGCCCGGAAAACCAACCCTTGGGTTCGTGCGGCGACGGCGCTCGCTCCCCACGGAGCAGGTGGCAGCGCCTGAACTCGTCCATCCGGTACCTGCGCACCCGAACCCGTCAGGCTTGTTGCGCGCGGGAGGAGGCGGCGGTGTCCCAACAAAGGAGTTGCCACCGCCGGGATCCGAGGGTGGAAGAGGCGAGCAGGGCAGCGGGCGCGGAACAAAGCCCCGTCTGTGCGGCCGCCACCGCGCGAGGCCGAGCGCTGAGCCCTCGGGGAGGAGGGGATGCGAGCAAACAGCGCGGGGGGACGCGCCGTCGGTCGCTGACCCCGCTGTGCTGGCACTGGGGGCTCGGCTGCCCTCCGAGCATCGCCGGGCTCTTCCTGCTCTACCAGGAGGGTCCTGAGCAGCCCGGATCCCGTAGACGTCACGTCAGCCTGTCCTGGATCCCCTGCACCTCCGGGCCCGTGGATCCCAGCCCCGCTGGCGTCAGGAACACCCCGGTGCCTGGGTGTGCCCCGTACGCCCTGGACCTTTGCACCGCATCCGCCTCTGGCACCGTGCGTGCCGGGTGCTCCGCGCACACCCTGCCCCTCGCACGCCCCGAACGCCACAGACCCCGCTCAGCCTGGAGCGCCCCGCTGACCCCCAGTGCCACGCACACCCCAAACCTTCCGCACCCCCGGGAGGTGGGGCACAGAGCATCCCGCAGCTCAGCCCCAGCATACCACGGGGTGCACCACAGACCCCGTACGGCTCTGCCCCTGTGCTCCCCATACACGGGCACCCTACAGGCCCCGTACAGCTGTACTGTTGCACTCCCTGGACCTGGGTGCCATACAGACCCATACAGCTCTGCCCCCACTATAGATAGGATGCTCCCTGCACCTGGCTGCCCTGCAGACCCCACACAGCTCCCCCCACCTCTGGGCACCCCGTACAGTGCTGTGCCCACACTCCCTGCACAGAGGACACCCCATAGTCCCCGTACAGCTCCCCGCACCCCTGGGCACCCCATAGACCCTATACACCTCTGTGCTCCTACTCCCTGCACACAGGGCACCCCACTGACCCCACACAGCTCCCCCCACCCCCGCGCCCCCCCCCCCCCCCCCAACTCCCCCGCCCGCCCCGCACCCGGCCACCCCGCACCCCCCCGCCGCCGGTACCTGCCGGGAGCCTTCCTCCTCCTCCTCCTCGTCCTCCTCCTCGCCGTCCCGCAGCTCCCCCAGGTAGTACTGCTCGAGCCAGCGGCGGGCGTTGGCGGAGTGCCGGTGCGGGGGCCCGTCCAGCGCCGCGCTCACGTCGGTGCCGGCTCGGCGCCGCAGCAGCTGCTCGCCGCCGGGGTGCAGGCGCACGAAGGCGCTCAGGTCGTACAGGCGCCGGCGGCACCGCACCACGCACGAGCCCTGCGCGCAGCGCGCCCGCACCTCGGCGGCGCTGAAGGAGCGCGGCGGAGCCGCCATGGCCCGGCCCGGCCCGGCTCAGCCCCGGCCCCGCTCCCGGCCCGGTCCCGCTCCCGGCCCGGCCCTGCCCGGCCCCGTTGTGCCGCCCGCCGGGCCCCGCCGCCAGCATTAACCTGGCCGCGCCGCCGGGGCTCCGCCCCCCGGCTGGTGATTGGGTGGGGAGGGGGAGGGGGCGGGGTTGTGGGGAAAGGGGAGGGGTTGTGTGGAAATGGGGCGGGGTTATGCGGGGAGGGGTGGGGTTTATGGGTGGTGGGCGGGGTTTGGGAGGGGCGTGGTTGGGAGGCTCCGCCCCTCGGGGGTAGGGGGTGGGGGTATGGGGGGTGGGGGTATGGGGGGTGGGGGTATGGGGCGTAGGGGGTATGGGGGGTATACGGGGTATATGGGGTATATGGGGTATATGGACTATATAGGGTATGGGGTGTATGGGGGATATGGGGTATATAGGGTATAGGGGGTATATGGGGTATATGGGGTATGGGGTACATGGGGTATACGGGGTACAGGAGGTACATGGGGTATATGGGGTATAGGGGGTATATGGGGCATATGGGGTATGGGGTGTATGGGGGAATTGGGGGAAATGGGGAAATGGGGAGTGGGATGCTGGGGTATATGGGGTATGGGGGAGCTGGGGGTATGGGGTGATGGGGGAATTGGGATGGGGGAAATGGGGGGAATGGGGGTACAGGGATGTGGGGTGATTAGGACAAGGGAGTGATGGAGTAATGGGGGAATGCGTTATTGGGATGATGGGAAGAACGGGGGGAATGGGGGTATGGGGGAACGGGGTGACAAGGGAATGGGGTGATGTCAGTACGTGGTGATGGGAGAATGGGGATATGGGGTGATGGGGTTATGGGCAATGGAATGGGCTGATGGGGTATAGGGATGTAGGGATACGGGATGATGAGGGTACGTGGGCACTGGGTGATGGAGGAATGGGGTGGCAGGGGAGTGAGGGTATGAGGCGAGGGGGTACGGGGTAACGGGGTACCCCTGGGGGGAGCGAGGGCATGGGGCACCCCAGGGGAAAAAGCCTGCCCCGTGTCACACGCAGCGAGCCGACTGCAGATTTAGTTCGCTAATTAATTAATGCCGCCTCCACAATCACCCCGAGGGGCCGGCAGCACTACGGGGGCACCCCAGCCGCCACGGTGGGTTCGGGGTTGCGGGGGCCGCTTTGGGGTGACTCCCCCACCCCGAGGGCCGGCCACACGCCGGCAAATTCTGGCGTCGCCGCCGCCAGGCCCCAGCCTTACTGCGGGGTGCACCCTGCCCAGGAATGCCGACCCGGGCGGCCCCCCCCGGCCTTGCCCCGGCCTCCCCCCGGATTTTGGGGCGCTGCAGCAGCACTGCGGGGCGTTGGGCGAAGCCTTTAATCGAGGCGGATGCAAAACTCGCTGAGGCTCCGGCGCGACGCCTCCCTCCCAGCCCCGAGACCCGCGGGGCAGCAGCTCGGGGCAAAAAGTCCTCGTTTTGGGGTCATTTTCCATCCCGACAAGGGCAGAGGGGTCCCTGGGTGGTGTGACCTCGGTGCGGGGGTGCTGATGGGGACGGTGGTCCCCGGGCACCCCCAGGGCGCTGGGTGACAGACCCACGGCACCCGCAACGGAGCCGGGGGTCCCCGGTGCGGCTGCGGGGCCGAACCTGGGTTTCCCCGGGGTGGCAGCGGGGTCCCCAGCACCGGGTGCTGAGCTCGGCGCTTTGTCGAGGCAGGGCGGCTCCCGCTTGAGGATTTTTGGGAGTGTGGGGGCGGAGGCGGATCCGGACAGGCCAGGGCGCTCAGCCGGAGCCTTGGGGCACCTCCAGGCCGCTGCACCCAAATGGGGTGCAGGGGGCTCCGCAGAGCCCACCGTGTCCCCAGGTGCCCGTGGGGACAGCCAGCACCCCGGGGTGCACGGGGAGGCGCCAGGACCCCGGCTGTGACCATCCCCATGGGCACTTCCTTGGCCCTGAAAGACGCTCACGGTGCCTGGACTGGCTCACCTGCCGGACGGACGGACGCTGGGGATGGCAGGAATGTGCCGCTGGGGTTGGGGCAGGATCAGGCCCCGTGGCACGGCACGGGCGGTGCTGGGTTAACGTGGCTGCAGAGGAAGGGGCCGATACGGGGGCTGCAGGGAGCGGCATGCCCGGGAGGCTTTTCCTTGGCACCTCCTCCATCATCACCATCACCATCCTCCTGCCAAGCCGGGGGTGAAATTGGGAGTAGGACCTGGGGAACTCCTTGCACTCGACGTCGTCGCTCCGAGCTGCAGGTCGGGTCCGGAGCTGACCCCCAGCAGGCTGCAGGCGGGCGAGGAGCAGCCCTGCGTTGAGCAACACCATTCCCAGAGCAACCACGGCACACGCTGCAGGGCGTGAGACGAGCGCCCGCAGCGTCCGGGAAGAAATTCCCCCTCCCTGAGCCGGGTTGCACAAACAGCCCCGGCCAGCGCCTTCCCACCTCCCCGCGCAGCATCAGCCGCCCTCCGCCCGACGGGTACCAGATGCCGCGCAGATAGCCGGCAATGAACTGCAATAACGCGCGTCAGTCCGGCCATCCGTCAGCCTGTCACCTCCAAATAACACGTCTCCTTTCCCTTCCGGCCTCCACACGGGCTCTCGAGCACGGCAACGCTTCCGACACGGCCGGCACGTCGGGTGGGAGCGGCGCCCTCGCCGCGGGTGTCGCCCTGGGGGTGACCACGGCACCCGCCCGCTCGCTGGGGACGCAGACGCCGCCCGGGGCTCTCCCGAGGTGCAGGACGGAGGGTTTGGTGTGCCGGCAGCTCCAGGAGCGGTGGGGTGTTTTGCAAGAGCTGTGCCGAGCCCCACGGGCGGTCACGTCGCTGCCCGGGGAACGGGGAGGCTGCTGGAGCCAGGGGACAGCTTGAGGGGGCATAGTGGGGGGACGGGCGCTGGCCGTGGTAACTCCAGGGGGCTCGTCCCAGCCGCTCGTTTGCCCAAAACCGAAGCTGAAGGTGCAGGCTGCTGAGGGGCAGGGGCTGCACGTGCTGTGTGCCTAACTTCAGCCAGGCGCACAACGCCTGCAGGTGCAGCCCCAAAGAGGGATCAAAGCGGGGCGTTATCAAACTGGAGCTCCACAGGGACGAGAATCACAAACCTTTTACCTCCGTGAATCCCACGCCCTTCTAAAAACCCTTTTCCCCTTGCAATTTCTGCCTCCCTGGCCCAGCCACTGCAGCAGCTTGTCTGAAATCACTCATCGCTTTCCCCCCAGCTAAAACAAGCCGCAAGGAGTAAGCGTCCTCCTCGTGCCTTCTCGAGAAGGAAGCCGAGGCTTTCCAAAATGCCCTCAGGGAGGAGAGCCGGGCTGGGACACGGGCTGCAGATCCCCGGGGAGGCAGCTGCCTCTCCCAGCCACGAGGACGAGGCAGGGACAAGCAAGCTAAAGTGCACTGCACCACCCTGCCAGAGCCCAGCACGGAGACACGTCGGGGTAATAAAGTGCTGGGAGAAAGCAGCTAAACCCCGGGGACTTTGGCCGCGGAGCTGGGCTTTTCACACCAGCCGCAGCTACTGCCCAGCCAGGAGGAAGCCGTTTAGGAAATGATCTTGAGAAGCACAGTGTCACTCTGTTGCTTTATGGGGTAAGCTAAACGATGTAAACAGCGGTTCGGAACAAGGACCCTGTCGCTCCGAGAGCTCTGAGCACAGCCCCTCTTCGAGCACAGCGTGCAGATAGCCTGTCGGGCTCACTGCTGCCTGCAAATCATTTCTGTAATCAAACTATTTCTGTAGTAAGTGTGTGAAGAAGACTCTTCTGATCACTTTGGGGCCCCTGGAAAGGCACCAGCTAGCTGGAGCAAATTCAGCTCTGCCCGCTGAGCGCTTTCCAAAGGAACCTGTTCATTCTTCCTCAGCCCAGCAGAGACTGGCCCCTGCTCACGCACCCTCCTGCAGGAGCCGTTGATTTCTGCGGTCTGGCATCCATCGCCAGCAACGGACACCGGCAGTTTGGTCACATCGGTCTGAAAGCAGCCCGGGAAGCGCAGGAATAGTGGAAGCACTCGGAAACGTCCCTGCAGCGCACCGCCAGGAGGTCCTGCGCCACCCCCGCAGCATCTCCAGATACCGCGGGGCAGGGCTGCTGCAACATGGCTTGGGAATTCAACATGGAATCCAGTCGGTGGCGTGCCCCGCTCTCCCACCTGGCTCAGAAGGTGCTCTCGAGCAGGCAGTGGCAGCCGCAGCCCGTGGGGCACACCTCCTGTGTGCGGAACCACTCCATCATGTGGCTGGTGTGGCCGCCGTGGCCGCAGGTCAGGCAGAAGTTGGAGGAGCCGCGCACGGCCACGTGGCAGATGGCGCACTGGAAGGTGAAGCCCTTGCAGATGGCGCACTGGGTGCCCCGCACCTCGCTGCGGCAGTGGCTGCAGTACACGCCAAACTCTGCAGGGAGAAAGGAGATCGAGAACAGGACAATTAGTGCTGGTGGCAACGAGGGCAAAGAAATCCCACATCAAGTGCCCTGCGTGCACCGCCCAAGAGATCTGCCTCAAGTGAGTCGCAGAGGGGTCCTCCTCGGGGTGGGAGGACAGTTTGTGTCTCATGGATCTCAGTTTGGTCTCCGAAGAGGAGCCAAGACACCAGCCACCGGTGAGGAGGGCAGTCGGCACGCTGGGGCACAGGCTGGCCCAGCAGCCCCCCGAGGGCTAAAGGGCTGTCGGGTGGGAACGTGTCTGATTTCCAGCTGCAGAGAGGACAGGTGGAGAGACCAACAACAGGAACAGCCTTTGTTTCTTATTGTGGGGACCACAGGGCACACTCGATCTCAGCACTATTGATGTCTTTCCTGCCAGCCATGGAGGAGCAGTCGCAGTGCCCGAACTCACCCGTTTGCACTGCAGTTACTGCACAGGATCCATCCCACGTGATGAGGTGAGGCTGCAACCAGAGCCAAGCAAGCAGCCACCGCTCCCGTGGCACCTCTCACCATGTCTCTCCTCACAGTGCCTCTTCTCCCAGAGGCCTAGGAGGAATTTTCAGCTTTGCTGGAGAGGTGACAGCCTACGGTCACTGTAGCAGCACCTGCAAACCTCTCTGCCACCCTGAGCTAATGCTGTTTGCTGGCAGATCTCACCTCTGGGCAGGGCAACGGGTACTTTCACCATGCTGCCTGCACCTTCCAGAGCCCCGAGGCAGAGCCGTGACCCTGCCTGGACAACACAAGCCACAGCAGGCACTCACCAATTCCTTTGTGGGGGTCAGGAGGACAGGAGACAAACTTCAGGACCTCGGCCCGCTTCTCCCGCAGGCCCCAGCGATACAGGATTTCTCCGTAGCACTTCTTGAAGTCATCAAACTGCTGAGTGTTGGCAGGATCCAGGAGCCTAGAGGGACAAACGGTGCTGTCACCCTCACGATGCTCTCTCAGCGACTCTGGCTGCAATCCTCTTCCCAGCGGTGGCTGCAGAACCCGCTCACATCGCCGTGAGAGCAGCAGACTGCTTGCCACGTGTTGCCGAAACGCTGCTGAACACCCACGGGGCTGCCCTCAAGGGCGTGCTGAATGGGGGCACTACCTCTGGGGCCCCACCACAGCTGTTTATAGGTGCACATGTGCAATCCCAGCAGACTGATCCGCGCTACGATGCTTTTCTCCACGTTACTACCGGAGCGAAGAGGTCTAGGAGCAGGCTTGCTGCTCCCCTCCTGGTTTCAAGGCTCCAGCTGGCTGGGGCACAGAGCCCTACACCCGAGCGCCCCGAGGCACGCCACCACCCACCTTTTGTTTTTCTCGTGCTGGTCCTTCTCCCGCTCCCGAGGATCGGGGTACGTCAGGTTGCTGTAGCGGAAGTCATCGGGCGAGGACTCGCACCAGGGCGTGGATGCCTGCTCCGCGTCCTTGTTGGCTGCAGACACCAGAGGACCGTGAGCACAGCCGCAAAAACCTGACACGGAGGAATCCCTTCGGCCTTCCTCTTTAGGCACAGAGGATTGGGGCAACCCCTTGGAGAGCGCATGGGAACGTTAACCCCAGGCCTGGGCTCCTCTCTCCCGGGAGGGAAGATTCCCACCACCAGGGCTGCTGTTACGTAAAGGGGCCTCTGGAGCAAGGTCCTGCCCTGGAGGCAGGGAGATGACTGCTAATAGCTGCTCCAAGACAACATCACCGCCCCGTTAAGTTAACCCCCATCCTCCACTGCTTCCCATGTCCAAGATGCCTTGATAAGGCTCTGGAAGGGTACGGCGCTGCTGCTAGCAGGGCTGATGCTGCCCCGGGCCACGTATCTCCCAGCTTCAACCCCGTGACCCTGGAGAACGACTTGTTTTTGACAGCAGGAAATGTCATTAGGGCCACCAAGAAGCCCGCCTACCCCACCACCGCTGCCTTTCCAGGGACAGAAGAAAGCACAGGGATGACTGTCACCCCGAATCCTGTGGCATTAGCTGGCCGATGACACTGCAAGGCCACTCTTGGTGATCAATGAATGACTGGCACCTTGGAGAGGTGCCAGAAGACTGGAGAAAAGCAAATGTCACTCCTATCTTGAAAAAAAAAAAGGAAGGAGGAGCAGGGGAACTACAGGCTGGTCAGCCTCACCTCGGTCCCGGGGAAGGCGAAGAAGCTATCCTGGAAACCATTTCCAGGCACACGAAGGACAAGAAAAGCACCGGAAGCAGTCAGCATGCATTCCCCATGGGGAAGTCATTTTTGACCAACCTGACAGCTTTCTACAATAAAATAACTGGCGTGGTAGATGAGGGGAGGGCAAGTGTACAGGTGTTGTCCACCTTCACTCCAGTAAGGATTTTGACCCTGTCTCCCATTAGAGCCTCACAGAAAACTGTTGGAGCACGGGCTGGCTGAGCACAGAGGTGGTTTAAGAACTGGCTGAACAGCCGGGCCCACAGGGTGGTGATCAGGGGAACAAAGTCTAGTTGGAGGCCAGTAACGAGTGTTGCGCCCCAGGGGTCAACACTGGGTCTGGTCCTGCTTAACGTCTTCATTAATGGTCTGGATGATGTGGCAGAGAGTTTACTAATGACACGAAACTGGGAGGAGCAGCTGATATGCCAGAGGGCTGTGCTGCCAGCCGGAGAGACAGCAACAGGCCGCACAAATGGGCCACCAGGAACCTCACGAAGCTCAACAGGGAAATGCAAAGCCCTGCGCCTGGGGAGGAACAGCCTCAGACACCAGGACATGCTGGAAAGCAGAGAAGAAGAAAAGGACCCAGGGGTCCTGGTGGACACCAAGCTGAACGGCAGCCAGCAATGTGCCCTTGCCACAAAGAAGGGCGTTGGTGTCCTGGGCTGCATTAGCCAGAGTGCTGCCAGCAGGTCAAGGGAGGTGATCCTGCCCCTCTGCTCAGCACTGGAGTGCTGGGTCCAGGTCTGGGCTCCCCAGTACAAAAGAGACATGACTTACTGGAGAGAGTCCAGAGAAGGGCCACAGAGGTGATTAAGGGACTGGAGGAAAGGCTATGAGGAAGCCTTACTACAAAGAAAAGCGGAGAGAGCTGGGACTGCTGATCCTGGAGAAGAGGGAGCTCAGGGAAGGTCTCACCAATGTCCAGAAATACCTGAAGAGAGGTTGCAAAGAGCCAGGCTTTTTTTTTTTTTTTTCCCAGCTCAGCATGTCTATGGGGGCTGTTTCTCCAAAGCCCAGAGTGAGAAGGAGCAGGACCGTGAGACCACCAACACGATTACCACAAGCCGTGCTCACTTCCAGCCAAAGAGCTGCAGAAAGGTGCCCTGGCAGAGCACAACTGCAGTCCCAGCCAGTGCTAACTCCCTTCCTTCCCCCACACAGGAGCTGTCTGAGACCTAGGCCAGAAGGGAGGCCGATTCCTCTCTATACTCCCCAGGTCTTGGTACCTATGCTCCAGCCTCCGGTGCCAAGTCCAGGATCTGACATGCTGGAACAGGAGCCAGAGGAAGTAAAGCTGGGCTGTTGAGGGGAAAGGAGAGGAAATCATGTCACCTACGTGAGAGATGTTCGCAGACATCTGAGACAAAGGGGAAAGAAACGGCTGTCATACGTATCGGCTGTGGGAGGCCAGGTTGGAGGCACGCTGAGGAAAGGGGCCGGAGGAGTTTGGGCAGCCTTGGAGCCGGGACTGGGCTTCAAACACGCTGCACAGCATGGCCAGGGTCTGCACGTCGTGGAGCTGCGAGTAATGAGCCAGCCTGGAAACGAGAAAGACAGAGCATGAGATTGGGCAGAGGTCAGCAGCAGAAGCATTGAGACTCCAAGGCAACGAATTTCAAGCCTGGTGCATGAATCGACTTGGGCACATCACTGCCCACGGGAGGCACGTGCGCTCTGCAGGACTGGGCTCTCTTCTGTCACACCCTCCAGGAGCACAATCCTCCTCCTGAAAACACGCACGGCCTAACAGGTGGGGAAAGCTGGGAACTCTGGCAATCCAGCAGTACTCCTGGCATGATTACCTCAGCTCTGTGCAGCGTCAAGAACGAGGTCCGCAGGACTCGTGGCTATTCAAGCTGGAGCCATTAAACTCACCCCGAGCCACAACACCTTTTTGATGAGACCCCAAGGCAAAAAACCCACCGCAGGTTTTCTGGATCGCTGTGAAGTTTCTGGATTGCTCTGAAGACAGAGCAGCAAAGAACCACCCGTGCTCCCCTCCACCGCTGCTGCCCAGCAGGAGGGAGCTGGGTCAAGCCGCAGTATGCAAAGCACAGCACACAAATCCTGCGTCTCCCAGTGGGGCAGATCAGCAGACAAAGTTAATTACTAGTAATTCTCCCTCCTGCACAGATTCACTGGCAGGAAGAATTTTGTGGCTAGCACTTGGCTTTGAGACCAGGGGAACGATTTCCCAGTAATGCTATAATGGCAGCAGTGAATTTGAAGGTGAACCAAGCAGCTGAGCCAACGCGATCATTTAGGAGGTGGGGAGCAGAAACCCCAAATCTCTCCTTCTAAGTCAGGCACCGCGGGCACGCTGGGAAGCAGAGCTCCAGCTGCACCTGGGCTATTGCTCAACGCTAGCCAAGGGACACCCGGATGCCTGCTGGGAGGCCAAATGCTGCCTCCTGCATGTCATAAACATACTTGCATAAACACACTTCCCGTCCTGATGCACCTCAGGCTTGAGAGAGGAAAAAACGACAAGGTGTGGCACTACTCCAAGGCTGAAATGATGCCGTACAACATACATAGTCATGAAGGGCTCCCTCTGCTTCAGCAACCATTCCCAGTCCCTCCCCAGCGTTCAGAGACCTACAGGGACTCCAGTAATTGACGTCCAAATGGATGTTGTGCCCAAGGTATCTCCAAATCTGGGTCAGACTTCGGTCCAAGACAGAGATCAGTGGCTACCATGGCCAGTGACCAAACCTGGCAGACAGGAAGGAAAAGCATCAAAGCTACAATTAGAAACAGCCAGACTCCGAGGGCATAGGTGTGCACAGATTCACTCACAGATAAACAATAATGGCATTTTTTTATTTAATGTGTTTTAAAACCAAGAGGGAGCAGTTCCAGCCTCGGTGTGACAAGTTATATAGAGAGTCACACAAAGTTGATGCCTTCCCTATCCCACTTGCTTTAAGACTGCGTTACACCATAGACTATTCCTCCTCAGAGTTTAACAGAAGAGTTTAAACAGACCTGTTAGCTCATTTTACGTTCACAAACCACAAAAGGGTATAAACTTGATACAGTTCTTAGGTTTGGATATGTGTGGTGGCAGAAAGTTTACCAGTACATCATTATTTGCATAAAATACATCTTTTGATCAGCTGTGTTACTGAACACCTCGCCTCCCAGAACTGCTCAGTGCAGGCAGGACTACAGTTTGCCATTTCCAACACTTTAACTTTTGCACATGCCACGTTTCCTCTTCATTCGCCTCCCTTTACCCTGGAAACAGTTCCACCTTTTCAGTCTCCGTACCACTGATGACATACAGACTGCATCAAATGATGACATACGACTGCATCAAATCTAGGACTGGTTTTTGTGCTGTGCCTTTTTGAAACGGAGCAAGTAGAACATGGTATGCCAGGGAAAAGCAAAGTTCCTAGTCTGGCATAAAAAAGGGCAGGAAAGGAAAGTGAGTGTGATGGAGGAAAGACAAATCACAGAGGAGACAGCCAGAGCTGATGACACAGAAGGATTGTGGAGACAGTGCAAGTCCCAGAACAGCCAGGAACCATAATCCTACAGCTGCTCACTGTGAACTGGAGAGAAAGAAACTGAACAAAGAAACTGAAACAAGGACAGACTTGAGTACAAGAGAGCACAGAAAGGAACCTGGAAAGATGTCACTTCCTACACTGCTACAGAGCACGTCTCATGTGTAACTCCACTGCTCATGTCTCCATGAATACCATGAACAAGGCAAGCTGCAAGACAGGCTGGAGTTACACGGGACAGGGAGTAACACAGCAAGAAACAGGTAGCAGAAAAGTCCTGCTGAAGTTATTCCACCCAAGCTCTGGTCCTGCAGGCAAACCAGACAGCAAAATGAAGCACAGGGGTAACTAGACCTACCTTCTCTCTAGCTGAGCCCACCCTGAAGCTAAAAACCTGACAGCAAGACAACAGCTTGAGTTGGTTTCTGCTTAGATCAGGCAGGGCTCTGGCCTTTCCCTGCCCAGAGCTAGAGGGAGCCAAAAGCTCAGGAGAAGTGCAGAGGCTCCTCTGACAGTGCCAGCCACAGCCAGCTCCTGTCAAAAGCTCTGCCTGTTGCTGTGGGCTGATCACATGGCAAGGGACAAGCCAAAATGGCCATTTTTCTCCAATTACTAGCTGATCTCTGGGCTCAGGCTCTTCTCGGGGAGAAGCGAGCTGCAGTTAGCATGTAGTGCCAGCGCGGATGAATGCTGAGCTAATTACAACGGGAACGATTACGTAAGGCAAAACCACCGATGAAAATACTAACAGCAGCCAGGCAGCTTTGTGCACAGTTACTTCCTCTGCAGACTCAAAAGCGGGCTGCATCCCCAGCTTTGCCTACAGGAACACCCTGAAATGTGTGCAACACCCTGCTGGCTGACCCAGGAAGGGACTTCTTGATGCCAAGCCCAAGGAGGTAGAGAGCACCTCTGCAACTGTTCCACAGGCCTCAATTTGTTGAGCATTTCAGACTCCCTGGAACAAGTGCCGAGCCCAGCTGGCTGTTGGGGTATCAAGGTGACAGCACAAGCAGTTTGAGGGTGGCACAGCATGCTGAGAAAGAGGTCTGATTCAACACAATACCTGTACGAGGTCCCTCCGTCCAACAGCCAAGGCTGAGGCAGCATTCTTCTGGCAGGTCTCCTGGATATTATTCACATTCAGTCTGAAAAGAAAGCAGATAGATCAGCCCTCTGGTCAGCATGGTGCCCACAGAGGTGGGGTGATGAGGGGTAATGTGGTTCTGACAGCAGTGAGCAGTCCAGAACCTGCTGATCAGTCTGAAGCATGATGAGGATCCCATCCTGCCCTCTGCTGTTCTCCAGGGATCACTGCCATCCTTCTGGCAACCCCACTGTTCACCTTCCCTAGCACACTGCTATTGCATCACTCTCCAAACTAGCTTGGTCCTAAGACACCACTTCCATGAGGCTGTTGGATCCAGCTTGTGCCAGAATACCACCACGCCAGAAGTCATTCCTGATCCTAGAAGCCAGAGACATGGTCTTGTTCCCACCCAGCCCGTTGGCCTGCTCTGCTCGACTGCAGGGACCCAGCTGCACGCTGCGGACACGCAGGCTGGTGTTCGACCTGTTCCTGAGCCAGATAACGCACCCTGCACGGAGAAACCCAGGTGGCCTTTCCTGCTCATCACCAGAAAGATTCCTCAGACTCTTGAAAGGCTCAGGCTACTTACGAATGAGACATCCAGAGAAGAAAGTTCCAACAGGTCTTTTTAAAGAACATTTGAATAATATAGAAAAGAGAGAAGGAAGATTTTTTTCCTCCTCTGTTGCCCCCTTTAAGAAGGGCAGCCTGCTTCTTCCCTGCATGTCTACAGAGTGATAACTGAAGGATCAGACAAATCAAAGCTAGGGAAGCAAAAACTCACAGAAAGAGATTTTATAGCTATCTGAATTAGACACTTTGGGAAGAAAACACTCCTTGTTTATAAACACATAAACAAAACCCAGAAGTTCTCCGTCCTTTTCATTAAGGTAGGAGAACTTGCTGCACAGACACTGGCATGCATGTATAATCAGGTCTCCGAGGGAATGAGGCATTCCAAATACTTCTGAAATTAAAAATCCTTATGAGCCAAGCAGTTTTAGAGCATGTGAATATGCATTTATTGGGATTTTTTTAACCCTGTGCATTGAACTGCGGAGTTCTTTAGTGTAAGATTTGAGAGAGAATTTGTACCGATAACTTCTCTTTCTGGCTTACAAAAACCTGAACCTCTAACAGTTGCAGAGATGATGCTGGGGCACCAGTTTGACCTCTACATACAATTCGCCACCACAAATTTCTTCTGCCACGCTTTCCAGATTTCTAGGAGACGAGTCCCCTCTCACAGGGGGAGAGGGACGCCGTAAGAAAGCAGCAAGACAAGACTAAAGGAAGAAGGTACGGAAACATTCAAACATTCGAAGGATTAAAGCACAGCGATGCCAAAGACAGCTGCTTTCCTTCGGGAAAGGATCCCAAGCTGATACTCACATGTAGAGCTCTCCCAGCAACTTGTGCACGGGCAGCAAGCAGGAAATATCTTGTATAATGACTTTTCCGGCAGCTTTGATGGGTCGGTTGTTGGCATCCGTCCCCTCTCGTTTGCTTTTCCACCTCCTCGATTTCTGCAGAATGAACGGCAGCGTGTCACTGGGGAGGAGGACAGCGGGCTTCTCGGGCCGGGGAACAACGCACTAGGGTGAGGAATAATGCAAGCAGCACCCAAACCTGCCTTTCAGAAGGCTCTGTGTAACCCTGGAAAACATCCATGACATGCCCAGGAGAACAAGCATCTCCATCTGTAGGAAGTGAAAAGCAGGTCAAGGCAGCGAGCTCAAGGTCAAACTCACTCAAAAAGCATTTTGTGAGTTCCCCTGTGAAAGCCAATACGAGAACGAATCAGCATCGGGACGCCAATCAAACCCAGGAGGGTTTGGCAGGAGGACGGCTCAATTCTCACCCTCGTTAGAGGTCTGGGAACCCTCTGCACACAGACCACCGCTGACTTCAGCCAACACTGAGCACAGAGACACGTGGGAGCAGCTCCTGCTTGCCCTCAGCTTCAGGGCAAGCCCACAGGTCCAGACTCTTTTGGCCTCCTCTGTGTCTGAGCACACCCCAGGACAGGGCTCCCACCTCTCCTGCTTTATCAGCAGCTTCAAACAAACTTGTGATAAAGCAGGGCCCACATTTTCCTAACAACCCCTAGCTACCATGCTCACAGCTATTTACGGCTGGCTCAGGACGTGAGGCTGAGGGGAGAAGAAAGGAGAGGAATCAACACAAGGGAACAAAACCAGGAGCCCAAATACTCCCCGTAACATGGAGGCCATCTGCATGCCAAGCTGCATAAAGTTCCCTTGGCCACACGACGCCCCGTGGAGTATTTGGCTTGTTGTCGTGGCCTCTCCAGGCTCCTCGCTCCAGGAGGCCGGCGAGGAGGGACGAGGACGTGCAGCAGCATTGCAGGCAGAGGCACTGGAGCTCCACGAGGGAAGCTCTGGCTGCTCTGCGGGGCTCCTAGGAAAGCAGTGGATGCTTCGCAATGCTGCTCTCCTGTGGCAAGCTCCCTCATCGACACGAGGTGCTGATGCTCCCACACAGAAGCATCCCCTTCAAGTCTAAAACGCTCTCTTTGGATAACACCTGGAAATATCACTGCCCCTTCCATGCTGAAGGATGTGGGCTGTATCACGAGGTTCCCAAACAACCCTGGTACCTGTACTCATTCCTCGTCAGGGCAGCCAAATGCCACCTGCGTGCAGCAAAGACTTGCTGATGCTGCCAAAAACACGGGAGCAAAGCTTGGGAGCCCCAGCACAAGGACGTGCCATGCTGGAAGGGCTACCGGGCCGCTCACTGCACTGCCCGTCAGAAGCCAACATTTGTGCCGTATCTCAGCAGGCATCCGAAGCCTGCAGGGGCAGAGCCACACTCTGCAGGTAATTTGGAGAGCAACTTGCCACCTCCGAGCGAGGCAGGTTCCCTGCCCTGTTACTGGGAACTGATTCAGCCTGCTCCTGCCAGAGCCGGCTGAAGAAGCCTCCCAACAGGTATTTCAAGGACGGGAAACACGGACAACACATACCACTTTCCACAGGCACTTGTGGGTTGTTGTTTTTTTTTTTTGGAGAATGACAGCAAATGAGGATGAGAATGGAAAAGAGATCCCACAAATGGTTTCCACTGCTTGCTGTTAGCATAGCACCAGACAAATGAAGACACTAGATGCGTCAGAGCCCCTCAAAAACCTGGACTCGCAACAAAATCTTCCTGCTTTCTTCCTCCTAGCACTGCCTGGTTATTAGCGAAAAGGAAAGCCCTGATTCTTTACAGGGGCAGCTCCAGGAGCAGGGTTAGGCAAGGGCCACATGCCCTGCTGGTACTATGCTGCCGTGACCATTGCTTCCTGCCCCTCGAGCTGTGATGGAAGAAAATCAAGCCATGTGTACAGCCACCATTAAAAACATCTCACTGTTTTTAACAACTGAGGTTTGCCTTAGCTACGTGTTAGAAAGAAAACAACTGTCAGAAGCACGGGAACATCACTGATGAAGTAAAGCTCGGTACCTCTGACAGCAGGGCAAGTTCTACCTTGAACCTTGTAACGACTGGGGATAGCTCTCAGGGATAGCTCTCCACCAGGCAGTGCTGGAACACATTCAGCAGGGGTTACCAAAGGCAAGGAGAGCTCTAGCTTGGGTCTGTCTGGCCGAGGTCCACCACAAGGCTTCCTCTCTCCCTTCTGCTCCAAGTCATCTCTCAGGAGGATCTCCCACTACGGCGCTACCGAAAGGTGCCAGGAAGCTGGCAGGCGTCAGGGTAGGACAGAAGACGTGCCTCTTCCTAGGGGCTGCAGCACAGGTCACAGAGGGAGCAGGGAGCACAGTGGCAGGAGCAGAAATCAGCATGCGTGCACCAAGCTAACTAGTGACAGGAGGAGGTCAGACAGGCGCTGCCCCCAGCGCTTCTAGCTTTCTGCAACCTGCAGTCCATGCTAGGGAGAACTGCATCTACCCAGCTGCTCCTGGGAGCTTGAGGAGAGGGAGAAAAGGAAGGAGACAGCTGTAGTGATAGCAAATCAGCTCCTCAGAGCACCAGAAGGAAAGAAACCAGAGCGTTGATGACAATCATGGGGTTGGAGGTGACAGCGGGGAACAGCACTGAACGACGACTAAAGCCAGCCTGCACCTGCGCTACCATACCCAAGGCTGCAATTTGCTGCAATCCGAGGTGACAACGATGGCAGTAAATGGGTTACACGTAGAAACAGACAGCCCAAGAATAAGCCACCGACTGCTTCGCAGCAACCATCACCATCAGTGTGTACTCAGCAGAAGTCGGTATGAAATGCTGCATGCCTGCTTGCAAAGGATGCCGAGCCGGGGCGCCTGCGCCTCTGGGTCCTGCCGAGGCAGGAGGTGCTCTAAGGAGGTTGTGAAATGTCAGCTGCCTGCTTCACATCAGCGTATGCCAAATCTCGGGGTTTGCGCTATAAACTCACGTTAGTAAGGCGAAGGGCAAGGTTGCAGACCAAAAGGAAAAGGCTCGATGCCAGAAGTGAAGCTGCATTAGGGTATTTGCAAAATAAGAGAGGTAAACCAGCTCAAAGTCAGGTTCAAGCTGCTTCTAGGGTTTTTCTTTTTAAATATGATTTTAAAATTGCTGCCTTCCTGTGGGTTCCTTTATTCTGAACAACTGCCTACAGCTTAACTCCCCCGTGCAGGTCATGCAGCACCGCCTGGATTTTATCTTCAAAATAATCAATGTTTACTATTCACAGCATCTCCCACAGCACCAGGCCACTTCCACAGACAGGCAGAAAAGCTGAGGCACTTTTGAATCAAATGTCCCAAAGCAGGAATATTTCTTTTTCTTCCCTGTGTCTTCGCTTTGGGCGACAGTGCCAACTTAGGAGAGCATGATTAGGCTCTTCCCAAGGTTATCCACAAACACAGTCAGTATTTCAAGGCTTTGACTGTCCCACGTATCCTTTTTTTTTAAGTATACGTTACACAAAATTATAACTTTATCACTTCAAAATGTGTTCTTCCTTCCAAGCCAGTGGGGTAAGCAAGTTAAACTGTGGCCCTGGGTGCACCACAATTTACCACATCAAAAGCTGGCACGTTCCTTTCCTGTTTTTTTTTTTTTTTTTCCTCTTTCAATCAATTCCTAATCCAAGACAGCACTTTGCTTCTTGCCTCCACTCCTCACATTTCATTAGCTCTGCACAAAAAGCCTTTGGAGTCAATTAAATTACTTCTGTTTTTTTTCACCTATTATTTGCTGGTATAGTCTTAGAGTTCTTGTAATTAGGAAGGCTTGATCCTACTATACCAAGTTAAATTAGGTGTTACAGGATTCTATTTTATTCCCTGCTGTCTTGTGAAGAGAGAGCGTGAAGGTGAACAGCCGTGGAAAAAAGTTGTTCACACCATCAGACCTAAAGAGACCATCTTTAGACTGAACTGGAGTTTTCTAAGCTCTGCCTATGCTTGGCAGGTGACTGATGTGACAGTAATTGCCCAAATTTACAGCACAGCTTGAGCAACGCTGATATCAAGACATTCATGTTCAAGCTTGAGGGACATGTGGACCTGACTAAAGGAAAACACTTGTCAAAGCAGGCTTGGAAGGGCAGGTGCCAGGAGGAAGGAGTACCAGCCAGGTGGTGTGATTCTAAGGGCTGGGAGAAGATCGCAATTAAGGAGAAATCCTACTCACTGCTCCAGGAAATAAGGCTTTCTGGTGCGTTGCACATGCTCATTTCAATGAGATGACAGATCATTATCAGCAGCTCAACCAGTTTGTTTCTTCCGCAGCTCTTAAACGGTGCCGTGCCAGCAGCTTGCTGCTCTTTGAAATTATTTTCGAGCAACTCCTCCCTCTCCAGAAGGGCTTCATCTTTTTCAGAAATGAGGAGTTGTAACGTCACCCTCCTCAGCTGGTTGATGCTGCATAATAGTCGTTCAACTCCTCTGCAGCGCACACTCTGCTTCTCAGGGGTTGATCCTTTCTTACACTTCAGATTACCCCTTGGCATCCTTTCCTGGCTGCTAAGCCAGGTAAAACAGGCATGTCATGAGTCAGTATTTGTACCCTTCGAACCCGTGTCTGCTCCTGTCTGCTTGCACTTGCATTCGCTCCTCCTGAAACCCTAGGCCCTGTGTGGAGTGCAAGTCCCCCACCTCTGTGCAGGTTACTCAAAGGCAGGCAGGTGGCATTTTATTCTTGGGCCCTTGGGCAGAAGACAGGGTAATACCAAGGACAGTTTTAGCACAGCGCACAGTACCGGGAAGTCGTTAATTGCTTGTATGGACCAACGTCGCCGGGCAGAGCGAGGAGACATCTGTATGTGAAAACATTATACCCAGGAAAAGGGAAGAAAGACACCAAGAAAATTAAAGACAAAGGTAAATAAACTGAAACGAAAAGTGCCCTGAACCAGCAGAGTAAAAGATACTATTCCCCATGGTTGTCACACAATGGACAGTTGCAAACCGAGACCCCCTCTTCCATCAACGCACAATTGCACTGTACGTTACCTACGGACCTGGCAAAATGTGGGCTGCTGGAGGGAAGACTTCTGTGATCACAAGCCTGAACAGTCTCCCACATGGAATTGTACTGCTCCAACAGGCGTGTGCCCTCGCTCATACCACGATGTGACAGCAGAGAGGACAACACCACGCTGTCCCATGTGCCAGGCTCCTACTCTAACCAATTTTCCCCTTTTTGGCTGAAGAGGAAGGCAGCCAAGCGCTACCCCAGCTGCACCATTTTTAACCCAGCTCTCTAACACGGAAATCTGCAGCAAGCTAAACAAACCCTCCTGCTCGCTCAGACATCCCTTTAACATCCAGCAGCCTCCAGGACTTCGTGCACTGGAACCTGCCGCAACTGTTCACTTTCATTTCAAAAGCAATAAAAGACAAGCGTCAGGATATTAGAAGGGATGCGGGGACCTGTACCTGAGGAACTCATTTGGGTTGAGTGAGCAATCAAGTTCACTGGCTGACCATGCGGAACAGCTCCAAAGCAGACTTTCATTACGAACTTGCAGATATTTCATTAAGCACTCAGCGCAGGATTATAACAATAAACTGAATCTCTCAAAGCACATTATTGTGGGCTCACTTGACAAATATATTTGTTACAGTTCTGGAAGAGTCAACACAATAAAAAAGGGAAGAACGGGGTTATTTGTGTTGTCTGAAATGTATTTCGCATTTATTTTCAGCTGATGACAGGCAGGCCTCACCGTCAGGTGTGCCTGAGCCTCTGCCTTCCCTTGCAGCCCACTGCTGGGAGAAGCCCGCAGCCAGGGAGCCGAGGGATGAGGCTCTGTTTGAGGACTGCCTGGCCCCATGGAAAGAGAGAAGGCTGCAGCCTTGTGCTACGTGTTCCTCCACTGTGTCTCGCAAGAGAGGCAGAAAAGGATTAGCAGAAGGAAATTTAGTTTAGTGGAGAGCAAGCACAACTAAGCTGGGTCCCCCCACTAAGCCCTGCTCTCCTGTAGGCAGCCGCTGCTGCTGCTGCCAGCCCTTGGGACTTGTGGCTTCGCTCCCCCATGTGGAGTTTGCGAGGTCTGCAAGCAGCCAAAGCCCAAGGGAAGCCCTGAGAAGCAGCAGCAGCTTCCAGGCCCTGCCCTGACAGAAGTGTGAAGACACCACAGTCACCATCCATGGGCATGGCGGTCCCTCAGGAAAGGCTGAGTGGTCCCCAGGACCCCACCAGCACGACCCTTTAACTGGAGCAAGAAAACCACGGCCAGGTGCTGTCTTTAAGAGAAATCCAGGTTTGAAATGCTCATGGCATTGCCACAGTTTAAACGTAGATTCTCCTTTCTGCTGTTTTTTAGACTACTACTTTTTAGTTTTTGTTGACTTTTTTTTAGGAAGGGAGAAAGGAGGAGCACGCATGCACAAAATAACGTGAGAAAGAAAGGCACGTGTGTATGTATACATACACACATTTAAACGAGCACAGAAAGGCTGAACGTCCGATTTAGTTTCATTTCGGTTTACTAAGGAGATCTCTGCTAGGCACAGAGCTCCCCTGCTTTTATGGGGACTGACACGTTCCCTGTCTAGCAAGGCACTAGTCCCACTTGTTTGTTAATGGTGGTTGCTACATGGGATTTAAGTTTAAATACTGGGTTATGTCTGACAAATTCAGTTTCGGGGCTGAAGTTATGTAACTTGGTAGTTTACCGCACAATTTCAGCTTTTATTTAATGCAAATATGAAATCCAAGCTTTCAGAGTTAACAAGACTCAGACTCTGGGGTTTTTATGCCTTAAAATCCTCACAATGAAATGTCATAAAAATATTTAGCATTGATTTAGCAAAGGCTGGGACATCAACTCCCAAAGAGTCAGAAAACCCTTGCTGAAGGGAGACGCAAGGTTTTTTTATCTATTTCATCTGCAAGACCACTTGAGCTAGCTCTCTGCTAGGTGTGAGGACGCAGCCGGGCACGGGGATGGGAAGGAGTTTTCCCTGGCTTCCAGCAGACGTGGCTACACACATGCTTTACTCTCTAGATCCACCCCTCCGAAAAATCTTGTCACCATCAGTACGCGGACTGGGGAGACAGGTCACATGAAATTGCACCAAGCTGCTTCCACGCGTTATTTTTAGCCTTGTCTGTCATCTTAGAGAGCTGCGTGTCAGCGACAAGCACGCTGCAGAGGACAGAGGTAGCTCTTTAAATAAACTCTCCTGCATAGCCTAGAACAGGCTGTGATTCCTGTACCAGTCAGCACCATTTTCTTCTCTCATCAAAAGAAGTTTGGGGAGGGGCAATAAAAAACACTAGAATGCGGATTCCGAGAGTCTTCTGGGATCTGTATGGAACCAAAACTCATAATGGGAGCAGAGACTCTCCCCATGCCTGGTGGGTGTGAGAACTAACTCATGTTACATAGCAGGACACACTCCCAGAGGGGTCGGCTGTCATGTTCAGGACTACTGGAAAACCTAGACCTATTTCAGCACCAAGGAAGAACGAGAGCTCAAGGCTCTGACCTTCCTCTGCTCCCATGACAGGAGCTCTGCAGGTCCCAGGCAGCAGAGCGCAGACAACTGTTGGCTTTCACTGGGTACCTGGAAGCTCTCCCTCGCTACAGCAGATGTGTGCCCTCACCAGACAGTGGGCAAACTGCTTATATGCCTTCAATTTTCAGGCTCTAAGTGGAATCTTACCTTATTTTTCTAAGTCGGCCCCTGCTGAAGCACAGGGAGCTTGTCTCAGAGCAAGCTGCGCAGCTGATTACTCCCACAGCATCTGCTCCAGGCACATCAGGCCATTGACTGCTTCAGAACTACCCTGCTGCCACCCTGCAATCACCAAGTGGTCTTTTGCACCCTCCCCATGCCCTGGAAGGGAACAATCCTCTCTCCCCCAAAGACTTGCTTGTAAACAGCAATGATAACAAGACCTGTGCCTAAAACAGAGGTAGATAGATTGGAAGTTCTTTGGAGAAACATATAGGGATGATTTTTGTTTAAAGTAGTCCAGAGGCACTTATCCCTGCAAGAGACACCTGTAACAGAAATGAGCCAAATATACCCCGTAATTCAGGAGAGGTTATTGGTAAGCTTCACACAGCCCTCTGCAGCTACATACATCAGGGAGTACAGAGAGAAAGAGTGGCCTACATGTACTTATCTGGAGACTACAGCTTCGAGTGTGAGATCTTTATATAATGCAAAGGGAGACAGTGTAATGTACTGAAGGAAGCTGTGATGGTCAGTCTAGAGAGATATCAAAATAAGCAAGTCAAAGGATCAGCAAAGAAGTTACTAACAGGAGATAAAGCCATGTGACATTTGTAGGGAGCTGCCTATAAAAGGGTGCCTTCTTGAGAGGAATATGAAACTTCTGTTACCAGCAATGCTCACAGCCGTACAAAAAGAACACAAGTCATAACAGCTGAAGTGTTAGCAGAGGCTTTCTGGCCGGGTACTTACCCTCTCTTTGTAGTAGAAGGAGCTAATGGAGACCTGCTCCTTCTCGCTGCGCGTAGGGCTCCCGCTGTACAAACGCAGATTGCCCGGGGTCTCTGTGCGGATCTTCATTGGAGTAATGAGGCCGCTGTGGTACGCTGATAAAGCTGACAGGGACCTAGAAACAAGAGAGTGCTTTCAGCAGGAGCTTCCATCCACCAAGGTGCTCCCGAGGCTCAGACCGACACCTCCTCTAACCCAAGCTGTTTCACCTGTGTATTTTACCCTTTCTGAGGGTCAGTAGCTCAAAGATCAGGGAGACCTCAACTACAACACCGGGCACTCACCTGGGTGTGGGTTCTGTTGGGGACACCGCACGGTGCATGGTCATGGGCCTCGTGAAATACACCAGGTACCCTGCAGAGACAGGACACGGCATAAAGATCCTGTGACAAGTAGCAGGTTGCCCATGGTGGTATAAAGGGGCAGGGGGCACGACCATTCTCTCAGTGTTTCTCAACCCAAATCCGTTTCTTCCAAACACACCAAAGAGCACATTTTGATGAGGTGACTGCTTTAAAAGCACCAACACGAGTGGCTTACAGGTGTTAGAGAAGAGATGGTAGAAGAAAAGGACCAAACACACACAAACTTCTGTGTTTTAACTCTTCACCAGAATTTGTCAGTGATACTCCAGAGACAAGTGCAGTGATACACAGCTACGCAGAGGAACCCTTAGAGCTGGTATGACTCTTCTCTTCAGAAGGATAACCCGAGCTATCTGAGGCCAGCTCCAGGCAGTCTCACAGGTTTTACCCCATTTGTTAGCATCTCAAGCGTCCTCAGCCACCCACTCTGTTGCAAGAGTTTCAGGACTTATCAGGTTTCACCAAGCCTATTCAAAACAGTATTACTGTTTTACTTTAGCTGGGAATTTGGTGAGGCCTATATGAAAAGCAGCTTTCAAAACATGCTCGAATTGTTAGATACAGAAGAGTCATGCCTGCCTCTGAAACACCACAGTGAAACTTAACACTTTTTCTCAGACCTTGACCTGTTTTTTTAAAAGGATCTCTGCAATGTATACACTCTCCTGGAAGCCTGGACACGACTGTACCCCATCTCTCATTTAGGGGAAGTTTCCCATGACCTTGGAAAAGCTATGTGGGACAAGGGAAAGGGTGCAGAATGATAACAGGGTAGTTAGTAACAAGAATACGCATTCAGCAAGGGGTAAATTCAACCCAAAATCGCAGGTATTTTGTGAAGGCCTGAGAGCCAGAGTATATCCAGCAGTTTGATGCTGGTAGGAGGGAAATGGGCAAGGAAAAAAGCTAATCCCAGACCTCTGTAATAGAGGCGTGTCAGTGCCTCCAGCAGGCCTCATGCCAAAAGCCACCTCTTCATTCAGTCCTGGGTTTCCAGATCCTAAAATCCTACGTGCAACAACACGTAAGCAGTTGCTAACTAGGCTCATTACCTATAAACTTACCACAACATTGCTACTTCAGTAGGGTTTCTCACTTGTTGCATGGCAGTGACCAAAGCCTCATCTTGTTCAGAAGCCTGAGTGTTCCTCAAGACACTAAAGGGACCTTTCCCCTGAGAGCTGTTGTAACATATCAGCGAAAGGCCTACCTGCACCACAGAACCGGGCTCCCGAGGTCCGTGGAAAGGGGATGTTGGAGTCCTGGTAGGAGCCGTAGGCATTGGAGACCCGGGCAAACGTGGGCAACGGGGGCGTCACAGAGTTCGACAAAGCATAGGGATTGCTGGACGTGCTGTCCTCTTGGTTCTGAAACACAAGTTACCCAAGATCACGCTCCTGATGCCACAGGAAGGAAACCACCGGGCATCCTAGTGCCAAGCAGCCTCGGGGCAGGTGCCTCCCCTTTGAACCGAAGTAGATCAAGCATAGAACATGGCTACTGCTCTAGCTGCAAAGGCACTTGCAGACACGTGTACCTCTGAGCAAAGTGCTGCTCTGCACTGCTGCTTGTCCAGAGATCTCTCCCAGCACAGCTGTGCTGAAACTCATAGCTCAGCTAGGGTGAAAACTAGTCTCAGGGGAAACCTACATAGAAAATCTGACCTTCAGGCTCCAGATATGGCTCTCCACAACAAGTCAGAGAGCTGAGCTAAACCCAACACCTCCGTGATGCAAGCGAGACAAAGTCTCCTCGAGGAGGAATACTTCTACAACCCACTCAACTGTGGGGGTGTCAAAAGCAGGCTGGGCACCTTAAATGAGGAAAACAGGTAGTGTGAGCCAGATATGAACAACTGGGAGACCTCAAGCCTGTCCAGAGGAATTTCGTCAGAAATCCGCATTTATCTGGATAAGATATAGCTCAGGTCTAAAGGAATTCTTTAAAAGCAGCAGCATCTGGCTCAAATCATCTAATTTCCATACAAGTGGTGAGAAGTTCCCACTCATAACAGTACTGCTGAAACTAAACAGAATTCAGCTTTCCATGTTAAAAAAAAAAACCCACCTTATCTGTGATGAATAAACAAAGCCTCTTCAAAAAGAGAACTGAGGAACCTCTCTAATCTTTTTCTGAATGCTGAAAACACTCACTCTGGCACACTGCACCCACACACAGACCTAACACCTGACACTGGGATGCTAAGTAGGTATCACAGTTCTCTCAGCTAAGGGCAGGGTGGGACTTGCATTTCCCTGCAGTATCATCCCTACAAAACCTTAGCACAAGGCTTCAGAAAACAAAAACAAAAACAAACAAACGAAAAAAAAACAGACTTTCACAGCTTTCAAGACCTCAGAATAGGACTGGCAGGATCTTTGACTGGAACTGAGGAGGCAAAGACATCTGCCACTGCCTTTCAGGCAAGAATGAATCCATTGCCTCCCTGAAAACTTATTTTCTTTCACAGTTGATAACCATGCCCTGGCAGTCAAAGATCTACTCAGAGCTGGGAAGCTACCATGCACTGCTTGGCTTCTGGAGCTACTGTGATGCTCCAGCTCCCCATAATTCCTGCTGACCTGAATATAAGTGAGCATGCAGAGTTCCCCAAAGCAACAAAACTTCAGGGCCTGATTTTCAGAAATAACGCATCTAATCACCCACTCGGTTTTCTTCAACATTAACCACCAGTGCTTACACAGATGTAGCAGCCAGTCACAGGGGTCTATTTACACATCTAATGAGGCCGGACTCTCACTGCAGAGTCAGAAGCGTGGGATGTGGGAGAAGACAACAAACTAGGGCAGAAAGCCCATGTAATTCTCCATACCACAACAGACTCCAGCCAGGAGACCAGCTGACGCAGGCAGGGCTCCAGGCAGCTCTGGTTCCGCTTCACTTTCTGCAGAGAAGTGTCTTTCAGTATCTGGAATACATACAAGATGCAACTTGAATCATGGTTACTTCCACACCTTCCCACATCCTTTATTTGTCTGCAGAGCAGCAAAGTTACCAGGCTCTAGAGACTGAAGGGCCAGAGGCATCCCGTAACACCTACTGGAGCCACCCCGACTCACTGGTGTGCTGCCTGCCTCGAGCTTTCATCAGAACTCTGAAGGTCACCTGGGTTCTGATCCAGGATCTGGGCTTCTGTATTACTGCAGCCCACACATTCCCTACCAGTTTGTGGCAAACTGGATCCATCTCTTTCAAGAAGGAACCCAAATCGATCCATCTACCTGATGTGCAAGCTTGGACCTAAGCCTGAGGTTGAATTTGCTATCAAGGTAGACAGCGCAACCCTAGCACACAGCACTGTCAGACTCAGGAGGATCAAAGCATTAAAGACTGAGGTGCTCAAACACTCAGAAATCTCTGGTTTTGCTTCCTCCCCTTGAAGAGCAATTTCTCATCATCCCTTTCCATTCAGCTGCTGACCATTCCTCATGGTCAGCACAGTAAAAAAGAAAAAAAAAAAAAAAAACACAACACTTTTCCTCTCTCCAAGGAGGACACAAAGTATTATTCTCCCCTCAAGCTTTGAGGGGAACACAACAAAATTCAGTGACTATAAGCCCAAAGACAGCAGCACTCAGTGTCTCTACCCCTACATCTCTGCTCTGTAATAATTTTAATTTAGGAAACAGCCTACCACTTCACCCTTTCTTCGTGGTCCTAGGGTAAATCAAGCTTGTTGCTCCTATTGTGTTTATAGAAGGCAAGAGAGAGCAGTTCTTGTTGCTGGAGAAGGACTTTCAGCAGCAGTAGGACTTTCTATACCAGATGATCAAACAACTGGTCTGGAATTTGTGGGGTTGGTGTAAGAAGTTCTCTACTTCTTAAAACAGTTTGTGGAGGAGAGCATGAAGCAATATGCCAGCTCATAAATACCATACTTTCTGTAGCTGAATGCTTAATATGGCCATTTGGTCTATTAAGGGGCTGGGGCAAATGCACGAGAAGGATGTTAGTAATGGCATTCTACATTAATGTAGAACAGCAGGGAAAAACACACTCAAAGTGCATTAGTGACGGAAGGCAAATACTGGGCTGCAAAGCCAACAAATACGTCACCCTAGGGGCTCCAAAATATATTAGTTCTAGCAGTGGTCTGTGGTGTATCTTTGGAAAAGTCAGATGTCTTACTGTGTCAGAAATCTAGACACCAGGTGTCGAGCACGTGTGTGTTTGTACAGACCGTGTACGCTCCCCACACACCTTCAGCAGCTTGGCCTTCATGGAGGCAGTGATCGAGGTCGGGTTGATGAACTGGAAGGACGGCGCAGCATTATTGGGATATTGGACAGGGAACATCACCAGCATCCTGACTCTGTGGTTGCCGCAGTGCACTGACACTGTGCAGCTCCGATTCACCGCATCCATCTGCGCGAGGGAAAGCAATCGCTCTGTAGTTACATCTCCAAGGACCTCTAAACTCACAGCGGCTTAAATTCATGCTGAGGGGCTGATTCCTCTGCACACCAGTAAGATGAAGTCATGCTGTTCTCAAGGGCAGCAGAACGCAGTGACAGCAAAAACCCCAGGCAGAGGGGAGCAGCCGTCACCGCGAGCCCAGCAGCTCCTGCAGACGGCAGCCAGCCCAGGCTGCTCCCAACAGCCGCTGCACCCCAGCCCACTTCACTTGGCTGTGGAGGGCTCCAGGCCCAGTGCAGCAGTAACAGGCACCATCTAAGTGCCTGACTAAGTTCAGAAACGGTTGAAATGAGATCAGCTACACATACTGGAACAAGTCACTTTGCAATCTTGGCAGGGAGGAAAACACAGTCCAGCCTTCTTGGGATCAGCGCCAGGGTACTTACTGAGCTGAAATGCCTCCCTCACTCCCAGTGTTTGGGATTATCCTCTTTTCTGCTACCCCTGGCCAAAAAAGATCTCGACAGCTCAAAATAAACCTTGTTTACAGGCAGCAGTCACTGCAGCAGAAGGGTTCCCCTCAATAGGCTCTGATAAGCCAGCTTGCCCACATTCCCTCCTAGCCAGTCAGCAAAAGGAAACTCCCTACCTCCACGTTGACATTTCGGATCTGCACGTTGATCAGCGAAAACTCCTGCTGCAGCGTCTGAGGCAGCCCCAGCTGGTCTGTCTTCTTTCCCACCAGGAGGTCATTCAGGAAGTCTTCTTTTAAGGCTGACAGGAGAGATGCAGAACAGAGACAAGTTTTAGGAGACCTCCGGCACGCGATGCCAGGAGGCAGCCAAGAGAACAGGCTTTCCTCTGCTCCTTGATACATGGAAGTATGATTTTTACCTGGCAGAGACCTGCGAGCTGGAGGGTCTCAGCTGTTGTGTAGAGGCAGGCCTCAGAGACTTGCTCTTAAAGAACACCAAACCTGTTTGCACGCTGGTTTCCGAGGAAAGTTACAGAAGCCATCTGTATTCTGTACAGCCCTAAATGGTCTGGTCTCTACTCATCTGAGACACCTTCCCCCCATACAGTATTGCCAGAGTCACAAACAGCTGAAGTGGAGCCTCTTGGTCCAGCAGGAAAGAACTGCTGCCAAAGCAGTCTCCAGGAGGAGCTCTGGTCTTTGGGATTCACACCCCACCGCTCGTGGCTTTCAGGGCATGTGTCCAAAGCAATCTGATGAATAAGGCTTTAGGAGAGAGGAGAGGGTATTTCTGGCCCTAAGAGAGTTTTAATTCATTTGATGCAGCAGTGTGCTTTTAATGTTGCAAAGCACTCTAGTGAACAGTTCTTCAAGGCTCATTTAAATGCTGGATCTAACTGTCCAGTTCCACTGTCAATGTTTTTTCAGGAGGACAATAACCCCTCAAACACAGGACAGATTTAAAGAGCCAGAGAAGCACTGCAGGACATGAGAAATTAGGGTTAAAATAGCCAAGTGGACCGTGTTTCGGAAGAACTGGTCTCTGCCTGCTGTTGTGCCTGGCTCTTGCCTTGGCCCTTGCGACATACCTCATTAGGACAGGGGCAGCTCCTGCTGGAGGGGGTTTCATGAGGCAACCTTTCCTAAGAAGGCCAAATATATCTTTTGAGGATGGTTCCCAAGGACACAAGGAAATCCCATTTCTCAGCTGTCATTCTCACCCCCGATGTTGCACAGACTACTCTTAGGGAGGAAAAAAAAAGACAAGGAATGCAGAAAGCTATCCTTTACCAGGTTTTGCCTGAAAGTCACTGACTTTGCTGCTGGGACAAATGTATCTGGCTTTACTGCTGCCCAGTTGGTTGCTGAATTTGGATAGGTAGGATGCTTAGCTACTCATTCCTATTTGTGATTTTATTAGTGCTTAGATATACTTCACAACAGGGAGCTGGAAAAAGGATTAAAGGAAGATCAGTGGCTCTGAGGGAAGATAATTATTTCTAACTCAAGACGCCACATAGCTTACTGAAAAGCCACCTCTGAGGTTCCTAAAATGGGCACTGCCTTCCCTTTGTCTTCTATCCCCATTCCCTTCCAATTAGCTTCTACTCCCCAGAAACCCGCATATTTGTCTAGATTCCTAAAGATCTTTTATAGGCAACAACCAGTGAGGACAGCTGACTGACTGACGACACAGCTGGGGGGCTTTCTGATTTATCTGCAGAGCCCTGTTCTCTTCAAAGATCCCCCAAAGTGCTTTACTGATGTAAAACGCAGACTTTGCTGCTGAAATCAACAGTCCACAATAGCTTTTAGGCTAGAAAGAACTGAAATTCCTACCTAGGGACTTGCTTGCGCATTGATCGTGAAGTCATGCTATTTGCAGCAAAATCTGCCCTGCTACAGAAAGTCATTTTTATTCCCTTTGGCCGCAAAGGAAACCTTACCAGCCTGAACCAAAAACAGATGCACAAAGAAACAACGTAGGACGTATGAATGTGATGTTGTCAAGGTCAGGGAAAGACGCTCTCCTTTGGAAAAAAGATGTCGGGCAGACAAAAACAAGAACCCTTCTCAATGCTCCCAGATCGAGCAAGAGAGGCTGTGCTTCCCCATGCAGTACTGCTCACGGTGAGCACAGGTAGCCAGGGTACTTGCTATCGTATTATAAAACTCTCATGTAGGTAGAGGTAACTTTTAGAAACTTGTTCTGCTGCCACACAGGAGAGTTTACAGAGGACTTGGGCAGGAAACTTCCAGTTAGGAAGAGCTACCTTCCCAAAGGAAGGCAGATCACCTCCTTTATTCAGAGGACAGTCATTAGACCATTTCCTCACCTTCTCTCCAATTTGTTGGCAAGCAAAAAGGAGAAACAACTTGCTTTTCTGTAAACTTGCCACATGGGGATCCATTGTGGCACTTTGCTACAATGCCGAAGAGAACTGAATTTAAACCCAAGGTGACACAAAGCCATGGGAGCACCCGACTCTTATCCTCAGTATTAGATGTAGAAACCTCTTTAGAGGACTTTTCCACGTGCACATCATCACCTGGGGTCTCGGCTGATGCAAGCTCTTCTGTTCTATTCTAACCTCTTCAAACACTATCACCCATGAATGTTTAACCTGGCCAGATCCTAAACCACACAAACCCTCCTTTACATTCCTGCCTTTGTTTGCTTTCTCTTCCATAAAACCAAATCAATACTTACTGTTAAGCCCGTTCCCATCCACCCTTCTGGTGCTCGCAGGTTAGAGATATCAGCCCTGCCCCTCCGCTCTGCCAGCCTTAAGCCACCTCTCCTCAACATGTGAAAAAAAGACACAGCAGCTCCCTCCATACTACTTCGGTGGCTGAGAGAAGACATCTGCAACATGTCTGTGTCCTTAGACCAGTTCACATAGCGACTAGCAGAATGGTTTCAATACCAGGTAAGCAGTTTGTGTCAGAGCGCCTCCCCTTTTTTGTGGGGCTCATGTCTCAGCTTAAAACAAAGCACATTCTTAAGAAGCTGAACTGACTTTCTGATTACGTTACTCTTGTCAGGAAGTCACAGCTAAGACCTAAAGACAATGCAGTAGTGACAAGGAAGAGACCTGTTTTACAGCTAGAATGACATCATTCTGTTAGAGGAGAAAGATTTGATAGCACAAGCCTGAGAAAACCCTCATGGCTTCCCTCCTCCCAAACTGGGAATCCACTGATCTGTGAAAAAAGACCAGTTCTCGCTTTGCCTATGGTGCTACTTTCTTATGCCATGATGCATCATCTTCCCAACACAAACAGAGCTCGTGTTTAGAGTTCCACAACCCATGACTTGCCTCACCTTCTTCATCCCCGTGCCCAGAGTTCTGTTGGGGCTCGGAGTCCTGGGGATGAAGGGTCTTGTCTGGCTCGGAGAGAAGAGAAATCCCATCGACGAGGTCATCGACTCCATCCAGGATATCGTTAGCACACAGCTGAAAAGAACAAGCAGACCCACATGCTGCACAACGGAAACCATCCATGGAAAGAAACACCACTAAACCACTCATTTCTGGATTTCCAAGGTAGGTTTGTCCACTCAACAGTCATGGCTTTAAGACTTTGGCATTGTTACTGTGACAAGACATGTTATTTTCCCCTTTCCAGCATCCTCCCCTTTGTCACCTCAGACATCCTGGCCAAACCTCCTGCTCACTTACAAAAGCCACTCAATTGACATGGCCAATCTAACAGAGGTTTTACTTTAAACTACAGGTGAATGCCTTTAAGTCCTTAAATTAATGTGTGTCAAAAATAATGTATTTTTTTAGATCAGATATGATAGTAGCATGCTTCCTGTTTTTGATATTTACACTCCAGTAGGATTTGGAGGCCCAGGTAAATACCACAGGCCCCAGTGCTCCAAGTCCTGAACCAGAAAGAGACCATAAAAACTTGTATTTTAAAGTTCAGCACAAGAAGAGAAGGGAAGATGAAGAGAAGAAACACAGAGAGAAGAAAGGATAAGGCTATGATATAGCAAATTACAGCATTGGTCACCAGCAACATGTCATCATATGTGTAGTTTGATAAAGACCGAGAGCAAGAGGGGAGCAGGGGCCAACAAGGGAAGAGACAAACAATTGATTCAAAGACAGGGCAGAAATAAAATATTTACAAATATATCAGGTAGGAGTAAAGGGTCACTTTTCACAGAAAAGGTTTGTTACAGACCTGCAGGACTCCTGCAGGATCTGTGCTGGGACACATGCTTCTCAACATATTCATTAAAGACCTAGAATAGGAGGCGAATAGCGACATGACCAGGTTTGCTGATGCCACCAAGTTATTCAGGGTAGTAACATAAGTGACCGCCAACAGTCACAGAAGGACCTTACAGGAGTAACTGTATTAAAATGGAAGATGAACTTCAGTTCAGATAAATATAAAGCAACGCATACAGGCAAAAAATGGCAAATTCAAGCTGAGGGGACAAAACAGAGGCCAGACTAAGCTGATGTTTTCATGGAATTATGCCCAGCAATTTCAAAACAGAGTATTGAGAATTCTTTGCTAAGAATAAAGCTCTGATCCCCATCCCAAAAAGGATATAGTAGAACTGAAAAGGGGTTGTGAAAGACAAAGGATGATCAAAATTCTTGTACAGGGGATGACAGAAATCAAGACCTTTTGACTTGACAAAGGAGGCAGCTGAAGAGGGATATGATGGAGGTTTACAGAATCATCAGTAGCACAGACAAGATGGTGTAAGATTGGCTGCTCATTTCTTTAATATAAGAGCTAGTATGCTTCAAACAAAACTAGCAGGTAGCAAATAAACTCATGAAAGGAGCTGTTTTTCCACACACCATGCAGAAAAGCCATGATACTCCTCATCACGGGATGTTTAGGATGACAGAAATGCACACAGGTCCAAGAAGAGACAGAACAAATCAAGGGAAGTGGAGTCCATCGAGCTCTATTAGATACAAAGACAGCCAGGCTTGGTAAGCCTCTTAAGCTGTAAACTACAGGAGCCTGGGAGGGCATGTGAGAAATGTCACTCCATACTTGCCTCGTTCTTATCCTCTTCCAAGACACCCACAGCTGAAGATGAGACAGAGGGAGCGATATGGGCCATCATGGCCATGCGAACCTCTGGTCTGACGCAGCAGAGTTGTCCTAGTAATTGCACCAGCACGCTGCAACTGCTGCCAGGCAGCAGAACAGGACTCACACTGCCTGCACCAGGCTAAGAGGCAATGGAAACACAGGAGGAAGCAGAGGGCACGATCCCTACCTTTACCTGATACCTAGAATGCCAAGAAAAGAGCCTTGTCTGGCAGCCGTGGCTCTTCAGAGACAACACAGGTAGTAACTGATCTGCACCTTCCCCAGATATCTTGTATGCTTACTGTTAGATGACAAAGTGCCTTGGCACAAACAGAGGCCTCAGCACAGGTCTGCCTGGCGATGTTTCTGGCCACATCTGGGCTGGAGTTAAAGGGGGAAGTGGCAGTCAGCTGCCCTGCATCTGCAGCTCTAGGACACCAGAGGAGTGACTGGGAGTGCAAGGAAAGGGAGGGGAATACAGCCTGTAAGAAAACTGCCTCCAGTTTAAGAGTGCAAGTGTTTACGTACCCTCTGCAGCTGAGAGTCAATCCGCCACATCCGCAGAGTCTGATCGCGGGACCACGTAACCAGCTGGTAGTCTTTAGAACCTAAAAAGGACAGAAACTTATAGGCCCAGCTGAAAGCAGAGCCCATCGCAGCCCTGCTGTTAGTGTAAACAGGCACAAGCAAGCCAGCAGGGAGGATCCTATGGATAAGGCACTAAACAAAGGCAGAACTCACGAGTCCTATCCTGCCTTGAACTGACCCGGGCTCATCAACCTTTATCCCTCCTAGACCAATTACCAGACCTCAAAACAGGGCATAATTTACAGACAGAATGAATGCGATACCAGTTTTTGATCTAGGAATGAACAAGATAACTACAATGCTTATTTAACCAGAAGAAATCAGGTAGTTGAGAAATTGATTTATTTTTATGAGAACTGCAAAGTTGAAACAGGTGATGAACTAAAATATCTTGATGCAGATGTTTTCAAAACATTTCTAAGCTACAGCAGCTGGTTCTGTCCTTCCTCTTTTTCCTTCGGAAAGGCTCAGATAATGCCAAGACAAGTTCAAGTTGTAACAAAATACATCTAGCCACATACTAGCTATCAGCAGATAAAGGTATCCGGACTTATTTATGTCCATGTTTAGGCCTTGCAATACAGTTTAGGTTTCCCTTGTCAAGCAGCTGCTGTGTTTAAGAATTTGCTACTGCACAGCTGCTTCCTACGCCCCTCTACTGAGGCACGGCGGCTGTCTAAATTCAGCACAAAAGACTTTGTGGAAGGAGAGCTGAGCTATCTTGGTTGCCTGCACTGAAGCAGACTAGGAATGCTTGTGTGATTGATCAATGTTGCTTGAGATGAGGATGACTTCAAGCCTTGGGTATGTATCTACGAACTCAGCTAAGAGCACAATTATGGTTCGGGTCTGCTCGATTGTTCACAGACGAGCTGTCTTAGACTGCACCTGGTGGGTGCACAGGCTCCAACGGCAGGAGATTATGGTACTGAACATCCCAGAGAGCTAGCACAGGAGTCCCATTCACTCACAGTGCGGAGAAGAAACCAATTCCCAGCTCAACTTTGAGCCAGCATCCTTGCTGATCTGGACTCTCCCATCATCTGTGCACTTTTACACAGCGCTGCAAGGCAGCACCAAAGCCAGGCGCGCTCATTCTGTCGATGGCAGCTGAGGTTCTGGAAACAAAGCTGTGCTCTGTGTCATTATCCAACCTCTAATATGGAATTTCCTATATTTAGCTGCCTACACTGGAAAATTTAGTCAGGATTTAACTCTGACAGCAGCCTCCCCATCCCACGCTCTCCTTCCCCTGCCATTGCCAGCACACCACAGATAAGGCGGGTGCTGGGTGCACCAGTTCTTCTGAAAGATCCATTTAAAACAGACTCGCAGGGGAGAGGAAGCAATTAAAAGTCACCACTGACCCACTCGGCATTCAGTGGGTTTGCTTCGTTAGCATGGAAACAACAAGGAAATGCATCTGTGGTCACTGCCATAAAATAAGTACAACACAGCTGTGACTTGGGGGAGATGGCAGGCTGGAAGGCAAGTAGGAGCTGCTTCAAGGAAAGGCAGGAGTCAAAAGGTGACGGTGTGAGCATCACGGCCAGGGCCTGGCCTCTGCATCCACAGAAAGCCAACGGCAGCAGCCCATGGGAGACACACCTGGCCCTGGACTCACCTTCTTTCTGTTTCCTCCACTGAAACTCCAGCACCACGTCATCGTGCCCCACGAAAGTATGCACAGGCGTGTTCAAGTCAAAGACATTCCAGAGAAGCAGACTGTTCTCTCGCCGAAGCTGGGGGACCATCACCGTCACCAGCCCGTTGCTGAAAGGCTTGAGAGAGGAACACCCTCCTGGTTAACCTCGGGGAGTTAGGCTCCCATGCTGTCAGCATGCTCTGTAATTCTTTCTTTTTGTTGTTAACAAGAACAAATTGGTTTTAAAGGAACTCAGCACTAAACAGAAACAGGCCTAAATCAGGAGAGGTTGGAAGGCATGAGGCTGTTGTGCAAAACCAGCATTTTACAAGGGAAAAGATATAATAAGCTCAGAGGTATTCACTGCAGCCCACTTAAGACTTGCCATTTCTTTCTGCTTCTCCCTGACTTCTCAGCTGTGAGGCTGCAGGGGTTTCACCACTGACTTTTCACATGGGAACCTTGCTGCAGCCTGCCAAGAACTGCAATAACTGCCTCATGGGGACCGAGCCCTGGCAGCTGCTCAGGGCCACGACACCCAGAGGCAGGCTGTAACCCACTCCCACAGCCCCACTAGGGGATGGGGAAAGGGGACCAAAGCCTCAAGGCACAGCACTGACTTGAGGACATATCCAGATGTCCAGGGAAGAAAACAGATGTAACTGATGGTAAGAGCCTTAGCTTCATGCAACTGGCTGTTTGCTCTATAACGCAACAGCTCTTGGATCTGACCTGCTGTAAGAGCCCCCTGTGGCACACTTAAAGATCCTGGGAGCAGGGGAAGCCCTCAGAGAGGGCAGAAGACTGCTGCACTGCTCTGTGCTGCAGGTACCAGTGCTGGACTTGAATGGAGAAACACGACAGCGAGAGCAGCAGCTGCTTTCTAAGCCTCCTTGCTCCCAGAGCCAACAACCCACACCTGGGTTTTATCCCCTGGAGGATGATGCCAAAGACTGGGGATCTCACACTGCCAGCAATTCATTCTCCCAGGTGCCCCCATTGCAAGGCTTTTCTTGGCCTTTTAAGCACCATGAGGGATTTTAAAATCAACTTAACCTCCAGAAGAAGCATTGAGAAGCCCTTCAGCAGCTCTTTATTTAGTGTGCCTTCATGCATTCGCTCTCACAGCACCAGTGGAGCTGGTGGGGGTTTCTCACTCACCGTGTATCTTGCCTTCCAGACGGGAACCTGGCAGGGAAGGATATTGAGGTATTTTCGAGGCTGACGGTAATCCCAGAACTTCAAAAAACAGAAAGACAAGCAAAGGCACGAGTCAGCTGGCCATACTTTTAAGCTGCAGTTTTCCATGTGGCTCGCAGATAGAACAGAGTAAGAAACATGCCAGGGTGCCCACAGCATCATTAGTAACACCATTCGTTAACAGCAGAGATGGCCCCAAAGGATGAATCTCAAGCTATCAGCATCTGGCAGCAGCTCTTAGACAACGAGCGACTTGGGGTCATGCTCACAGTGATCAGAGCTGGAGTAATTAGAGCAGGGAGACAGGCAGCCTGCTTGGGCTTTCAGAGCTACAAGGTACCCCGCAGGCTCCTAGCCAACGTGCCAGTCCAGACTGGAGGCAGGCCCACCCTGCTGCTACTGCTAATTTCCTAATGAAGAACCTAACCTTTTGCTTTGCTAGAATACACATTAATTGCATTCACCTCGGAGCTTAGCTAAACGTGAATGGATTCCATTTGGCTGACGTACCAGGCACCCTACCTCCCCAAGTGAAAGGCTCTGCATAGCAATGCTTGCAGGCTTGCTGATAACCCAACCTGATGTGAGTTTGGGAACCCCAGAGGCTGGAGCACATCTTACACCAAGCTGCTGTCATCAGCTTGAGGCTGGCAACACTACATTTTGGTAGAAGGCTCTTCTGGCAAGCGACAGGCAGAGGCAGCTTTTTAGCTTCAGTACTGCCCAAATCACCACAGCCATGTTAACTATGGCAAGCGTATGTGCACCCACCCTGCAGTGATTTCTCTGCGTCCATTCCATACGTGTGCCCCTAGCTCAACGCACACAGGCTGCCAGAAACCAGAAAATAAGGACTCAGATCCTGCCAGTGGCGTGCACTTCCCAAAGCAGCAGCAGGGACGTGCTCCACCACGCTGACACCTCCCAGGCAGCAGTCCCAGAAGCAGCACTTACCCAGCACTTACCCGCACAGAGTTGTCCTGGCTGGAAGTGGCCAGCGTGTACTCATTGTCAGGATGCCAATCCAGGCCATGGATTTTCGAGAGATGAGCTGCTAAGTATTCCACTGCAGTGCTGGGTTTCTGGAAGGAGACATTTTCATTCTCAGCACGGGACTTCTGAAATTTGGTCTAGTTCTTTGGCATAAAAAGACACACTTTAACGAGGGCAAGAGGTAGAACACCCTCCTCCCAGGGAAAGGCATTAGCTCAGCAAAAGTAGGTGAAGGAAAAGTGCTGTGAAAGGTGTGGCAAACTCCACAGCGACCGAGTGCAACCCAGCACCACACTTCTATGCTCAGTAAAGCAGTTAAGTACTCTGAGATCAGCAGCAAAGTGTAAATGGGCAGTTTCTGGGGAAGGAGGTTATCTACACACTCTCTTCAGTCTCCTGGGCTCCCAAGTGTCTCTGGTTTCCCCCTAGGTTTTCTCTAGATCAGCCCACAAAAGAGATTGGGGATAAAGCAGTATTTTTTTTCTTGGTATTTCTTTGTGACCAGGGGACACCTGCATCAGGGAGGTGGGAATATGCACAGGTTGCTTAAGAGACCCTCAGCTCACCCTTTTGTCCCATATTCGGACATCCCCATCGTGGCTTGTTGCTAAACAGTTGGCGTTCTTCTTGTTCCACTTGACCTGGGAAGCTCCAGCTGCAGCACAAACAGAGCAGGTCAAACCAAGCAATTAACAAGTGGCACAGCACACTCCTCACCTGTCCTTAGGGATGCTCTTAGCATAAGGAATTCCTTCAGAGGAAAGATATCCCAGTAGCCAGCATGAAGGCTGACTGAAAGTGAGTAAATCCTGATTCCTCAGCTTAATATTTTTCATCTGAAGACCTCAAAGCGTGTTCCAGGTGCGTGCTGTTGTACCACAGGTTGCACCCGATTAAAATATCCATGTCCATTAGCTCAAATGGAACAAATTTCTTCCATACAAGAACTGCAGGTTCATCTCCGCCCTCCCAAATCCCTTCTGTTTGCATTCAAGCTGCTTCCCATGCCCTCAGATGGATTCGTTTGTTTCCTCAACACCCTCTGTGCTGTCTGATGCCATACAGGACAACAGTGTCTATCTATTATTAACACAGAGATGTGGGAGAAGACCGTGGTGCAGGTGGACCAGGAGGCTGGCCAGCTGGAGGCAAGCACACCAAGTGGCTCAAAAGGCCCACCTCAGAAACTGTCAAAATACACCAAAAGTCAGAGATAGCACTGGCATCTTTGAATGAAGAGAAATGTGTATTCCGTTCATCCTTACTCTGCAAGTATTTTCAAACCATTTTACGCCATCAAAAATGTGAGGTCCACAAGAAAGCTAACTAGATCTCAGAGCCTGCTGCTGTGCCTTTGTTACCTACCTCCTGCTGCACAGATTCACCCTCCCAGTCTGGCAAAAAGCTAGCCTGGGGGAAAAGAGCTGCAAACAGGCTGTGTTGTTTGAGCTGATCCACTCACTGAGGGGCACACAAATGTCTGGACTAGCACTAAAGAGAGCTAGGCTTGGGAGAAAGGATGCTCTCTGGGGAGCTGGCTATTGGGCTGGCTCAGCTGACCTGTGGAACCTCACCCCAACCATGCTGCGTCTCCGATTCTGTAAG
>CM021775.1:12728911-12741615 GCA_011076525.1 Nettapus auritus
AATTCTGTAAGGTTTTTGCTGCTTCTCTCCAATTCTGTAAGGTTTTTGTAGCACTGTGGTCGAGAGGCTTACCAGCTGGGAGGCAAGGAGAGGCTGCAGATGTGCAGCCTATGGAGCTGAACTGAGCAGCAGAACACGAGATGCGTGTTACGAGGAGTGCTGCAGTGCCGGGAACAGTAACTCAGGAAAAGGACATGTTTGCCTCGTCATCTGCACTTCACCCTCCTCCAGCACGAACCGGTCGGGACCGACACGCGGCACCTGCCAGCAGTAGGTATTACAGGCAGCACTGCCAACAGCCATGACAAGCGCCTTTCCAGAGCAGGCGCAGCCCACAGAAAGGGTTTCCATGTCATCGCTGCAGCTCCCAGCACGCTGAAGGTGCTTCAGGGAAGCACAACACGGCCTGGTAAAGCTCCCAGCCCCTCAAGGGGGGCGGGCTGGGCAGTGGGCAGTCACCGCCTCTGCCTGGAGCACAGCTGAGGTTCTCAGCCCATTCAGCTGAACACAACAGGACACGGAGACATCGCAGACAAGCAGCACAGAGGACAAGCAGCGTGGCAGGGTGGTTAAGCAGGGTGGAAGTTCACATCCAGAAGGCACAAGTGCCCACCAGGCACAGCCCAGGAACCTCCAAGGGCTGGAGCTGCAGCTGGGGCACCCGCTGCAAGGCAGGTAAGTTGTGGGAGACTTGGAGAAGCAACACAAGTAACAGCTGAGGCTCACTAGAGCTGAGACAAGAACCTGTGGCTACCTCAGCCAGCAGGGAGCCTGCTGAAGGCCCCAGACCTTCATTTTACCAGTCTTCTCGCTCCACTTTTTTACCACCCCAGTGAACCCATTTTTCCTCCCATTTCCACACCATGAACCCACAACTCCAGCTGGCTGGCTGGCAGGCAAAGGAACACACAAGCTCCTTTTGTTACCATTCACCCTCTCCTAAAAATCAGCAGCACAAGGGAACCCTTCCTCTCCATCCTTACTCACATCCCTTCCGCATTCTGCTCCTCCAAAAGGAGCTGTGAAACAAAGCCTCTCAGGCTGCTGCTGCATGGGACAGTCACACGTGGTGGCACTTCTGAACTCCGCCACGCTCAGCCTCAGAGCACGAAGGAAGAAAGGAACAACAGCAGGGGTGCACAACACGGAATTTAGACACTAAACATGACTATGTCACGTATACACAGCATACTTACCGACTGCAGAGAGCGAGACCGTAGGCTTCCTGGTGTCTCTGAAACACAACGTGGTGAAGGTGAGCACCCAGGGCACAGCCCAGCAGGTCCCAGGGAGCTCCTCGCTGTGCCAGGACTAACTCGATTGCTGCCTCTTGGGAGTTAATGTGCCTCCTGCTTACTTAAATTGTAAATCTAAAACTCAAATACGCCACATTAAATGAAATAATCAAGAAGTAATGAGCTGGAGGACAGCAGCCATTATCACCACCAAACACAGCAACAAATTTAGGAACTAGGATGGAGCTGGAGGGGAGAGGGAAGAGGAACACGTGCGCTGGGTGGCATGTTGCTACCAGGCAGGCAGGGGAAAACACTGGGCTCGCTTAAGCGTTGCTTAAGTTGTTAAGGAAGCAACAAAACCGCCTTTCCCAGGAGAATTGAAAGGAACAAACAGCTGAGGAAAAAAATCAACAAAGGCCATGGATGTGTTTGTTGAGCCCTTGCAGACCCTGATTCAAGGCAGATGGAGCAGTGACTTCAGAGCAAAGGCTCCACATCCAGGATACAACAACAACATTAACAGGATGTAAACCCAGCTACACAGACTCTACAGACCAATTTCTGCGGTGGTACAAGCCAGTGTGGCACCACGACAGCTCGCAGCAGCTAGGACATGAATCAAGGCGGTAATTCAATCCTTGACACTGCTCCTCGGGAAGTCACCTGCCCTTTCAGGAAAAAAGCCAGCAGAAACAAGGAATAGTGTCTTCAGCTTTTCAGGTTAGCTGAAAAGCAAAGTGTTTTCTGGAATGAACTGCATCTCTCCCACCAAGAATTTCTGTCTAATCAGAAAGTTATTTTGTAGGAAAAATGAAGTGGGGAACTTCCAGCTCCTCTTACTGCAGGATTACTTCCCCAGAGCTTCATTAGACTTCACCAGGATGTTCTCTTGCTGGAGGCCAGCAGCCCTCAGGACTCACTGCCCTCGGACGCTCAGACCTTGCTAGTCAGTACATGCAGGATGCAGACGTCAGTCAGAGACCAAGCAAGCGTTTTTGGATGGGTGATACACACAGACACAAAATGGTGGAAGAGCACAGCAGAGTTAAAGCAGGGCTCCTGACACAACCTTCAGAGAATCTTTTTTTCTGCTTGGCACTAAGATAGTATCACAGGAAAACACAACCAGCAGTTACTGGCTCTCTGTCTTTTAATTACACATTAATAATATATTGCCGTTCTCAAGCACCATTTAACCAAGGATCTAAGTGCTTCGTAGGAGCTAAACAAGCCTCAGGGTACCCTGGTGCAGTGGGGTTATATAATTATCTTGCTATTATAACTGAGCAAGGGAGGCAGAGGGGAACAAAGTGACTTGCCAGGGGTCATAAAGAGTTGCTGTACAGCCAGCACGAGGACCCAGGAACCCCAGTGCCAGCTCCCTGCTTCTCACGTACAAAATGTGGGGCTGTAATATTGGCGGTTTTGGACAGATCTGCTACTGTGAAATTACTCATGATAGAAAGCACCAGGAATCCAGGGAAGTCAAAAATTGGAAAAGGTTCCTGAGCAGTGCTGCCAGTCTTCACACCACCGAGGGAGTCAGCTACAGTCGCTGAATTTAGAGGAAAATGACTGCAGGATCATGAAATGGTGCTCACTCACTCAGCTAAAGGGGAAAAGAGATGCTGAGGAACACCCTTGGGTTCCAGGAAAAGCTTCCAAGGAAAGCTCTGAAGTAGCTAGGGAGAAAGCAGTAGGTATTTTTTCCCCACTCAGGACTACGACTGTGACTTAACCATACCTGTCTGCTTCCCTTCACTGACTCTGAACTGGCTTGAAAGCAGGGGACCTTTGAGACCATGGGAAGGGGATGGGCCCCTTGAAAAGCAGCACCCTCCCGTGCGTGCTTTGCCCTGCAAGCTGCTAATTATGGAAATGAGCCCAGCGATTTCCCTGAAGTGCAGAGGATATTGGTTCTTACTTGATGTCCCAGATGTAGATGTAGGTGTCAACCGAACTGGTGACCAGCAGGTCTGGCTCAAACACCGCCCAGTCCAAGTCACTGCAAATGCAAAGTTAGAGTAGGAAAGCAGAGAAAAGCAGTTAGCATCAACAATTATTCAATAATTAGCAGTTAGCTAGTCCCCAGGACATTTATTTGACAAATTCATGTCTACTCCAAGACATCTACTGAAACTTTTTAAGTAAAAAACAAGATCTTAATCATTCCTCTAAGTAAATTCCAAGAAGCAATGAAATACTCCTAGGTAAATTCCAGTGAAACATCCCCCTAGCCCTGAGCTTTATAGCTGTCACATGTGCGTGCTCTCTCCCCCACAGGAAGAGGCGCACAGTCTCGGCGAGTTCCCTGTTACCACACATTCTTGGCATCAACCCTCCGTTCTGGAATGCCTTCCTGTTGGGCTCACCAGGTGCACCTTGGACACAAAGAGCCTCCAGGCAGCCCAAACAACTGCCATTTCAATTTGCTGCGATTACTTTTCAAAGTCAGGAGCTGGAGTAGAAGCACCGTTTCACCTGCATTTCCAGCCCAGCACCAAAGCACACCCCTGGAACTGCAGGCAGAGATCTCCCACGAACCACTAACCCTCCGTGAACTTCATCTTTGGGATTCCCTGCTTTAATTCAGCTCTATCACACAGAAACATGGCTGAGATTCATTTTAATAAACATGCTGTTATCTGTTTCCCTGCTGACGGTCCTGTTTATTTCAAGGACAGCAGCCTAAGGCAATGACACTCAAGCCATCAAGGGCTATGTTGGTATTCTGGGGGAGCCACTTCCCATCTGACATCTTCTCCAGGTGGGAAGGCAAGGCAGAAGGGCAGACAGCGAGTAAAAACAGGCTCAGAGCAGAACCTGAGTGGGATCAGGACGGAAACATTCACCTTCAATGAAACAACTCTTTGTTTTCCACACAGCAGTTCACAGCACCACTTGCTCCTCACCTGATCACGCGTGTGTGTCCTTGCAAGGATGTGCAAACTTCCCCGTTACCTTCCTTCCACTTATACAGGTCAACTCGCTGGTTGCTCTGAAATTAAAAGGAAGAAAGAAGACAATGGCAGGCAAACAAGGCAGGGCAGGAATCCATGTGCCAGGACCAGGCTCCTTTCCCTTTGAATAACCCGTTACCGATCAGTCCCACTGTGAATAGCAAAGTCCTTGCCCAGAGCAGGAGAACGAAGATGAACCTACAGGCTGCAAGGACTCAAAAGCCCACGCTTTAATTACATCCACTTAAAATTGGAGATAAACAAGAACGGGAGAAAAATCACATTGCAAAACATTTCCATGAAATGATGTTCTCAGAACTTGTTATTTCCTAACAAGCAGCTGTAACTGCAGGCAGCAGGCAGCCAAATTCTCTCCGCAGGAATCCCCTGCCAGTCTGCTCGTGTTCGCAACCAGAGTTCTCAGTGAGGGAGATGATGGATCACCACTGGTCCTCCTCAACATCCCGTCAATTCCCTTCTGCGATAATCAGGGCCACTGCAAAACGAGACGGGCACAGTCTGACGGCTTCAGGGTCACCTCCTCAAGGGTACTTCCATTGTTGCCAGCCCAGAAGAAAAGAGCTCTAAGTGCTTATCGCTAACTGTAAACCACAGGAGCAAACCTGATGAATCAATGACAATGTTATTTAGGGCTGCTTCACTCATTCCAGGAATAAATCCTCCCCCAAACCCAGCCACACACACAGTTATTTGAAACTAGCTGTTGTACTTGAAGTTCACGTTCTGCCTCAACCAAAATTTACTTCCTGCCCCTGAAAGATTGGGGCTGGCCCGGGCTGAATTGCCTTTTGGGGTGCACAAATAGCACCAAGCACAGGGGGGTCTTGAGCCCTGGCTGAAATTCACGTTGATTTTGCAAAACTCAAAATAATAGCTCTTCAAAATTTGATCTTCATTAGCCCCTCATTTTCAAGCGTACATGCAGACGAGGATAAAGATAATAGAGACCAGACAAATCTTACATTCTGTGGCCTTTTTTTTTCCTACCCCAAAGCTGCTTCGTAAGAATTTGAACTTGCAAACGGATAAAACACCCCAGCCTTCCCTGAAATGGAAGGCCTCCTCCCAGCTCAGCAGTAATACGTGGCATTTCTCTAACAGCTCACAGCAGGGCTGCACAAGAGCTTGGGGCAAGGAAAAACTCCTTGCATGTTTCTCACTGACAGCAAGACTTAAGAGAGTGAAACCCAACAGGATTTGTCCAGGACTCCAGAGCTGGATTTGTCCAGGACTCCAGAGTTGATGCTACAAGATAAGCATCACCAGAAGGTTCTCAGGCTTTCAGTGGGGCATCGCCCGTGGAAAGCGCTGCCTGTAGCACCAGGCGTGGCAGAACGACAGCTCCTCCCACCAGAAGCACTTTTTATAAAAGCGCTTTCAAAAGAGTGCTTCTGATGATAAGAAATAGCACAAACTTCCAGCGATTTCATCACCCTCTTGTTGAAGCAATTGTGACCACCCAAAAAGAGTAACGAGGATCTACTACCGAAAACAATGGCATTTCTCAACAACAGCTTAGGAGTCCCCAGAAATGCGCTCGAGCCAGGGGGCTGACACGGCCGAGCACAGCAAGAGGACGTCTTTCAGCTCTTCTGGAAAGAAGCCAAAATGACGAGAAGCCCTTACCCAAGCACAAGGACAGGCTTCTGCTTGGGTAAGGGCTCTGCCTGCACCGCTTCCAGTCAATTTCACTGCAAACCGGGCAAAGGTTTTTGCAAGCAGGATGGAAGCCTTTTAACGGGGATGCAGAGGGAGAAGGACCCTCAGGACTGCCTACAAGACTTGCGTGGTGCACATCAGCTGGCTCCATATGATGACCTCGGCAGAGGGTTCATGGAGGATCAACAGCCAGCTTGAGTCCAAAAGGAGCCAGCTGCATCTTTACAGCGCTGAATCCGAGCTGATTTGGCCTTCCTGATATAACTTCACCCCCTAGGCATGGCCCCGCACAAGCACATCCAGACCTGACCTGGAAGGCAGGCCGGAGCACACAGCACAAGCCTGCTTTCCATTTCCAAACAAGACAGGCTGAATTCCAGTCCTAGGGCAGGGCCATGCCTCATTGGCACCAGAACGCCAGCTAACTGTGGGACGGCTGCTGGGGAGGTGTCCCTGACCCAAACTGGGAAACCTGCCTGACCCCATCTCGGGGATCCCTCGCCTGATGTGCAGCAGCTCCTACATCTCAGCATCTTCATTTACAGAGAGGAGCAGCCAGGTCTGCCAGTATCGGTGGTGAGCCGGTATTGACTTGGGCTATTTACAGACTGCCTGGTGCACCACATCCCACCAGGAAGGCAGGGAGCCGAGAACAAAACAGCACAGAGCAAGAAATTCAGTGAGTGCGCAGATCTCGTAACAGAACGGAGGTCAGAAACAGAACATCCCCCTTCCTTCCCGAAAAGGACCGGCGGGATGCCTGCTTTATCTGGCAAGGTGCTCTACAAAGGACAAGGAAGCAAAACCAGGCTCAACACTTACCAAGAACTGAGAACCGCCAAGCCCAGCGCCTCACCTTGCTGGCAGTAAATCAGAATCAGGCCTTCATCTTGCTTTGTGACCTGCAGAGGCAGGCCCGTGCCAGCCCCACACAGCCTTCCCAGCGCGGAGTTTCACCCACGAAAGCCCGGGGAAGAGCAGGAGCTACAGCTTTTCAACGGGTGAGCTTACCGAAGCCGCAAAGTAGTAGGCGCAGCTGTCATGGGGGTTCCACTGCACCGCCCCGATGTCCCACTTGCTCTGTCGGGAGATCTTGCGGTGACCCTCGTTCGGGGCATCCAGGTTGACTATGTAGAGGAAACGGCGGCTGCAAGGCAGAGATACAACGAGCTGCATCACACGCTCCTTATCTCCAAACCCCAAGCTCACAGGGAGCTTACAGCCTGGTGACCAGAGCACCAAGGGAAATGTTTAACAAGCCTTGTGAAAATACCTTCCTGAGAACGCTGTTTGACCACATAATTCCAAAAGGAGTGTATTTAATACAAATTAAAAATCAAGACATGGAAGTTAGACAGAATCTGCAAATGCAGCGGGCAGCTCAGACCATAAAACCCCGAGGTAACTAGGACACAGAAGGAAGCAGTGTGAAACGCTGCCCTGACAGCAGTGGCTGAGGGTTTTCACACCACACGGTTTGGGGGCTTGGTTCTGCAGACAGCACAAGCAGAGCCGTGCAGGGCTAGCTCAGCTGCAGCACCTCGTTAACACGGGTGGACACAACACTGCATGGACCCAGCTGCGTTACTGACCTAAGCTAACCCTATTTGGTGGATGCTGCACCGAGCTCATCCATCCTGCTGGACCTGGCCAGCTCCCCGCAGAGCTGGGTGAGGCATCGCTCCCTCCAGCGTGATTCACCTTCGGAGCAACATAAACCACCCCGAAATAATTGTAAGGCAGCTGAGCTCTGATGGAAGACCAGCACCAAAATACAGGGAACCATCCATAATTAACCACATCAGCGCCACGTGTCAGCTGCACAGCAAGCACGCAGCTGCTCTCAGCACCGTGAGCTTTCCCAGGAGAAGGAGCACAGAGAGCACCTTGGCTGCCTTTCCAAACCAAAGCCCTCGGGGCTACCAGCTCTGAAGGTGCTGAAGCCTCTGAGGCTCCTCCACAGCTTTAAAAGGAAAGGAGGCGAACGCTGAGCAGCTGCTGGAGAAGCCTGAAAAGCAGCTGGACCTGGTGCTGAATAGCAGGCTGCCCTCAGCTCACTTCTGGCCCAGATAAACGCGGAGCTGTGCAGGTGTAAGAACAGGCATCGAGTCAGAGCCAAACCGGCTGCTGAGCGGGCTGCTCCTGCGCAGGGCTCCGCATGGAAGCAAGAAGGCCTCCGAGTTGTGCCCAGCCACCCCTTTTCCTCCAAGGCCAACCAAAGCTGTGCCTGAACTGGAAAGGAGCATCCAAATCGGTGCGGTAACCGGGCACAGGATCCCCCAGTGCCAAGCCCTCCTGGGAGCTCGGAGTTCACAGCACCTCCTGCGGAGCCTTGTTAGTGAAAGGGCTCCGTGACCAGAGTCACTACGGGGCCTCAGTGTCCCCGTTATGGCCCCCTGAAGTCCCACAGCTGGTTCATCAAAGGTACAGACAGACGAGGCAAGGCTAGCTCACACAGGATTACGTCGCTGTCAGATCGCTCTGCTAACACCTCGTGGACGGGGGTGGCAACGGTAAAGGGAAACGGGAGAGCACAGGGTGGAAAACAAGCCCTGAGAAACCACAGGAGGTGTTTGGCTCTAGGTGAGGCTCATCCCACGCTGAGCCAACAAAGGACAGGTCAGAGAGCTTGGCTCCTCCGACTGAGCACACCACGGGGATCTCTGGGGCCAATTTCATCTTGAGCAAATCAACGACATTTCAAGCAGAACCCAAGCAGTACTTTCGGGTGCTCGGCCTCCCACAAGCAGATTCAGGAAAACACATCAGGGAAGTCACAGCACTGTTTTATTTTGCTGCTGGTGCTGGCTTTAAACTCCGCATCCCATCGGGAACGAGACCCAGATCCTCTTCACGAAGCCTCCAGCAGAACTCGGCTGCACCTTCCCGAAACAATTCGGCAGCCCGTGAGCTGAGGTCAGCCTGCAGGTTGCTGATGTGGCCTGGGGACGCGCCTGGCACATTTCTAACGGGGACTGTCACACTCACCCTGAGAGTACCGCGTGCTGTCCCAGGCAGTCCACTGACATAGCAGTTGCCTGTTAAAGAGAAACAGAGAACAAGACTAAATGATCGCTGTCACGTCAGCCCCTCAGGCACACAGCCCTGGGGAGGAGCTCAGGAAAACCCACAAGCTTATCTTCCAGGCACAGACTGCTACGGTAAGAGTCAAAGCCGACAGCTCGGGGACGGCAGAAGTAACATCCCTTACAGGACCAGAGGGGTGACGGTGCAGCAGTCGATTTGGGGATGCACGATAGCATGGAGAAAACAGCATTTTATTTTTTTAAAAAGTGAAATGAAGCCAAGATGTGGCAAACACCACGACGAGCACCGAGATCTTGCTCCGTTCTCCCTGCTATGACCATCACAGCTGCTGCCGTTCAGTCAGCAATCTCTAATAATCCTTATTAATCAGCCCCTGCTCCTGCTCAGGAGCTTTCTCAGCCTCTCTCTCTTCCGTCGCAGGGCCAGATTTCATTATGGAGGCACCGGGAGATAGAAGTGCAGCCATTTGTACGTGGCTGGTCTCCAAACGGGAGATGGCTAAGAGGCACCAGAATCTACTCATGGAGGAGGCTGAGATAACTTAAGTGCCACAAGAAAAAAAAAATAGACTGAACATCGTCTCCCCCCTCTTTGTTCAGAACGGAATTGGACAACGATCTCGTTTACTTGCCCAGAGAACAAAGGGAAATTTGACTTGCAAAGCTGAACGGTTCGTCCCATAAACACAGATACGACTTCAAGGCGGTTTTCAGCACCGGCAGCACAGAAGCAGAATGTGCCCCACGTTCTTCAGCCTCACTGCTGTCATCTTCAAAGCCGCCTCTCGGAAGGCTTCGTGTGTCTCTGCCGCTGTTCGCGATCCGCTGAGCACTCTCAGCACGGATCCAGCAAGACCTGAGGATGTCCCACAGCTGCTACTCGAAGCAGCACTGCAATCAGCCGCACGGCGATCCCGTTCCATTTCAACCCGGTTGGACAGAATCAAACTATTTTTTTTTCAACCTTTCTGAACGCTGCCTGTCCTCGGGTGCAGGAGGGAGAACTCGTCCCCTGCTTGTCCCCGGCCCCTGCCCGGGCAAGGCAGCAGCACCGGGGGCTCATCCCTCCTGCAGACCAAAGGTCCACGGGGAGAAGAGCCTGTACCCGCACCCCACCAAGCTGAGCTTCACCATTTCTGCCTTCCTTGCTTTCTCCCAGGTAGCAAATCTAGTCTTCTGGCAAGGTTTTCCTAATCCTACAGCTAACACTTTAAAGAAGGAGCCAGCTTTTAAATCTCTAATTGGCCAAGAATTAATCCCAGCTTCCTAGCTTTCACATCACCTTGCAAAACAACGTGCGTTATTAAATCTACGCCCCCAAAAAAAAGCAAGCAGGAGAAGGAAGTTTTCCCAGATGATGCACGTTTCGCTCGAGATGAATTAAAATGAGGATCACTAAAGAAATTACTGCAACCAGAGCTTGCTCATGTGATGGAGAGCTCATCAGCCAGCGTATTTCATACAGCTTTGGCCATCGTTCCCCAGGGTAGAAGAACAGCAGTCAATTTAAAGTGATCGATAACTTCAAGTGCAACTTTATTTTTCTGGCGTTGGCAGCAGGATCTCATAAATCCTGAAGAATCGTTATGAATAACGAGCACTGGTAACTATTTTTCCAGGCACTGAGCATCAGAAAACGTAACAACTGATGATATCGAAGTAAAAACCTTCAGGTGTCAGGCTGCTGCTGTGCTGGGTCGCAAATTGAGTCATTTTATGGCGAGATCTTCCCTACAACGTTACAGGCTCTTATCTAGGCAACAGGGGAAAAACCCCTCAGCAGCTGCCAGATGCATTTAACGCGCCGTGTATGGCGGTACGTCGGTCTTCACAGCACAGCCTTCCAGAAGGGGGAAGCTGAAACAGAACAAACCAACCTGAAAAGAGTCTTTACCCTACAACAATCAGACTAGCTGGAGTTGCTGTTTAGGAGCACCGATTATCCCAACCAGCAGGTTGGGAACACCGCAGGTCTGAAAACCAGCTCTGAGCCCACAGCCCAGAAAATATCTTCTACAAATGGTTGGCAGCTGGTTTTTCTGACACGTACAGCAATAGATGCAGCAGCTGCCCACTCTTTGAGTTATCTTGGTTTTGGGGTAGGGATGTCGGAGACATCGGATGCATGGCCTACAGGCAGAGCTCGAGCCTGGGACAGGAGCGCACCAGCTGAGGTGTTTCCGTTTCTCAATCGCGGGTTCCCTATCTGCAAAAATCTTTCACGCAGACTCCTAAAAAAAGCCCAAGCCCAAACGCATAAATAAGGTTAGTCTGCAAGCAGCAGCCTCTCAGCCCTGGACGCTGGAGCTCTCTGGTTTCACGGGAGAGAGCAGGCAGGTCACAAGAGCTCTGGAAAGCCCCAGAGTAAGCCGAAACGACCGAAATACCAGCGGTTAACCTCCCTGCTAAGGTATACAGCAGCGAGACTGGGCGGCAGCGCTGCAGAAGAGGCTCCAACACCTGTTCCTTCCCCCTCCGCAAGTCATTATGAATAAGCAATCAAATCATGAGGCACGTCTCTCCGAGCCAGACGCAATTTGAATCCGTGATCTGGGAGTAAGCACCTTCGCATCTCAGTTTCCTGAGAGCAAATCCTCACCAAGAGACCAGCCTGCTCTACGAACCTCTGCCAGGAGCACAGCACCCATGTGAAGCTTTCCAAGCGCGGAGCTGGGAAGCTGCGTTGGCTTACAGAGGGCAGGCTGGATGTGACGCGCAGGACTCAAGGCGCCTGCTGAGTGGAGCTGGCCTTGCTCTGGAACACGAGGACGAACTAGAAGAGGATTTTCCACGCCTATTTTTTTTTATTTTTCTGGGTTTCCTGCTGAAGCAGCTCATGGTTCACCCACCAGGCTCAGCTCTGTGAGGCAACTGGCAATGCCTTTAAAAAAAAAAAAAGGCAAAAACCTGTTTCTCAGAATAACTCCGAAAAAGGCGTGTAAGCAAAACCTGAAGGGAGTTCTACTGCAAGCAGCGACTTCAAAAATAAAAGCTGACCCCTTTGCTATTTAAACACCCAACCTGCTTTTCCTGCCGCTCGAGCCATGCTCGACGGCTCCGACCGCAGCCAGCGGTGGTGGAAACGGGCAGGGAGGAAAAAGGAAGAAAGCTGAGTGGGAAGAGGTAACGTCTCCTGGGAGGCCTGCCAGTAGGTGGGAAAAATAGATGTTTCTGAGATCTAACTGAGAGTGGAAATAAAGGGCCGCGTGAATTAAGGCATTTTCCACGTGGCCTGGAAGAGCCACAGCAGTATGCAATGGTTCTGTTATGGTGCCTCCTGTTTCTGCCTGTGGCTAGGCCAGGAGCTCGCAGAGAAGCCTCCTGGCATGTCAGGCCCTATCTTTTTGGAAAATAGAAGAAAAAGGAATAAAAGCCGGCCTGGCTACAGCCCCAGCAGAACCAACAGAGCCAGGCAGGGACGAATGGGGCCTGGCTGCGCCCCCCACGCTGGGCATTTGCTCCGTGCCCGCGTCTTCGGGCACCGCCGCAGCCCGAGGGGCCTCAGGAGCCGCTCTGCAGGCAACAGGACCCCCTTTTTTCCCCCAAAACGACCCCAAAACCGAGCCCAAACCGCGCCCACTAAAGCCCCAACCCCTCTCCCGAGACCCCTCCGCCCCGCCCCGCGCCCCACAGCCCGGTCCCGCGGCCGGGAGCCCGGCGGGGCGGCGAGGAGCCGAGCGGGCGGCGGGGCCCGCACCTGGGCGTCGCGGAACTCCACCACCACATTCTCGCTGCTCCAGCGCGCCGCCATCTTGGGCCGCCCCAGCGACGCCGGCCCC